>JACXGM010028948.1:0-13846 GCA_016801145.1 Umbra pygmaea
CGTCGATGCCCCTGACCTTCACTGCCACCCATTTGGCAGCGCACCCGACCCCAGCGGTTCCTCCCACAGGTGGTGGGCCCATGGGATGGAGAGGGAGGTGCCACGTTGCTTCTTCGGGCTATGCCCGGCCGGGCTCCGTGGCAAACCCGGCCACCAGGCGCTCGCTGAGGAGCCCTCCATCCAGGCCTGGCTCCAGATGCGGGCCCCGGGCTTCCTCCGGGCAGGGTCTCTCTCTCTCTTCCTCGCTTGTTCATTGGGGTTTTTGTGAACCATTCTTAGTCTGGCCCCTCATCTAAGACCACTTTGCCATGGGAGACCCTACCAGGAGCACAAAACTCCAGACAACACAGCCCTCAGGTTCACAGGGACACACAAACCTCTCCACCACGTTAAGGTGATGGTTCCCGGAGAGATTTGTTAGTTATAACAAATAATAATATGTATATTAAAGTCAACATGAAAAATTATTACAAGTTTTAGGTCAACAATTCACAAACATGATATTTAGAACACTTAGACAGTCTACAGACATTTTTAAATATATGGCATAGCCTGTTAACCAAACATTCATACAATAGATACAAGCCAAAAACTACATAGTGTATATGTTATACCATTACATTAATAGTTTTCATAACCCAAAAAACTGTTAATGTCATGTGGAAATTATACCACTTGAGTAAAATAGGTAAAACGGAAAATATTGATTTAGAATTATAAATAAATAGCATTCTTACCATAGTTTATCTTGTTTTGGTCATTTCACAATACTAAATGTTGCGTATACCCCTTAAATTATGAATCTGGTGGCTCACCAGGGTGTAAGGGCCAACGTTCTCCAACCTATTATTTTTTATACATCTTAACCGCTTACGCGCACACAACACTATCGTTGTAAACTTTTGATTCAGAAATTCTAGAGCACTGTACACAAAGGTAATTTGTTCCGTGCAAACTGGTGAAAATTGAATTATGTATTGTTTTCACAGTCTTTAAACATTTTGGTATACATTTATGGGATTCCGAGCCCTAAAACTCAAAGTCTGTTACAGGGGCGACCCTTCGTCATCGAAACCTGATCCATGTCGCCACACGGTAAGAATGTCTTTGCTGCTTCTTATCGTTATTTTACAAATAAATTAACAAAAGGATGTTTTCAAATTACATTTCTGCTCTGCGAGAATATTTATATGGACTGTTTTGTGAAGGTAACTATAGATCTGTTTCATAACACACGTTTAGATGGCTATTTTCTGTTGTAAATGTAAGGTTTCATGCGTGTCTGTCGCAGCAAGAAGGTTTATATGGGAAGTTTAAGAAAAGTTAGGTTTGTAGCTCCATCAGAGGAAAGTTCTCATGGTGTTTATTTCACGTTGCCTAATAGATCATTTGCACTATAGTGTTTGAAATGGATTGGCTTAAGGCAAAGTTATCTTAACATAATGTGTGTTTTGATAAAAAATCGACATTAAAACAAATATAGGAGCACGATAGTCTGTTTACACCCGTTTACTGATGGTATAGAAAAATAATGCGGTTTCACATTAACAACAGACTTTTAAAATGCATTATTCGCAAAACATGTAGTGTACATAGAGCCGTGTGGTGTATGGCATAGCTTTACGGACCGCGTCACAGCCGCAGTACAATTTTAAAAGGGTCTATTGGCTAAAAGCGATACGTGAATTATACACAAGCTCAGATTTTCTGCAATACAAAAAGGATAGGGAGTTACAAACAGTTTGATTAACATAGACTCTGATCAATTTTTAAGTTCAGATCTACTCTAATAGGCTGTAGACAAACACATTTTTTTTTCCTGAGTGGATTGTTTTTGCTAAAGTTTGCAAAAACAGACAATTTGCTTCACGTTATTCAGAAGTGTATGGTTAATAACCGCAATAGCGGTCATTTTTGGGTTTGACATTAACATCAGACTTTAATTTGAAAAAGTAGGGTTTTGTTGACCATTTGAAACATGGTGTCACATCTGCCAACTCCTCTAGGCCTGCTATAGCAACAACCCAGAACGGTATCGCACGACACCATGATCCTCTTGAACGCCTCCCAATAACCCGGTCGCAATCACCAGAGTACTAACAGCTGTGCACATACCTGACAGTATTTAAGCATACACAGCTCTATCCCTCATTGTGGGGTATTGTTGTTCAACGTAGCGCATACTGAGCCTTTTGGAAAAGTTATTCACTGTTACTGGTCTGACCCTTTTGTTTCTGGATTACTCTACCTGCTCTCGGATTTCCCTTTTGTACCTTTGCCTTGGATTTATTTCTACACAGAGTACTGACGCCTGCCTGCATTCCTCGACCAGTGTATCGAGCCCTCGCCTGAACTGACTGCCACGCCCGGTGTTTTGTCCTTCTGCATTCCACTCAGACCATTCTTGGATATCCCTCTGCCTGCTATATTTAAGGAATATTTTGACATTGTCTAAATAAAGGTCTAATAGTGTGTACTGCCTGTCCGGGACTGTTTAATCATTACATAATACCTCACCTATATAATCAGGATGGATCCAGCGGAGCTGCAGGCCCGTCTGACGAAACAAGAGGAGAGAATCGACGAGCTGTGTCACCTGCTTCGTCAAGCCTCTCTCCCTTCCCATCCACAAGAACAGCAGGTACCGCCTCCTGTTCCTCCTAACTTTTCATTACCCAATAAATATGATGGAACTCCAGGAAAATGCAAAGGCTTCTTAATGCAATGTGCTTTGTATATCAACCATCACCCTGCTCAGTTTCCCAATGATCGTCATAAGGTGGATTTGCGAATATCTCTCTTAACCGGCAGAGCCTTGGATTGGGCAACGGCGTTATGGCCAGTCAATGTTTCTGAATTGAATTCTGAACAAGCATTTCTGAGGTTGTTTCACAGAGGTGTTTGACCATCCCGCTACAGGACGTAGCGTTGGCGATCAGCTGTGTGACATCCGTCAGGGTAAGCGGTCAGCAGCAGAATACGCCCTAGAGTTTCGCACTCTTGCCGCAGGCAGTGGTTGGAGCGAGATGGCCCTACTCACCGTCTATAGACGAGGCTTGTCAAAAGAGCTCCAGACAGAGTTGGCATGTAGAGGGGACTTGACAGACCTAACCCGGTTCATCTCTATGTCTATTTCTATTGACCATCTCCTCTCTGACAGGAATAAAACTCGCACACCTCGCTTTGGCCCATCAACCTCATGGAACCCAAGCCCCGTTCCAGAACCAGAACCCATGCAATTGGGACGCTCTCCCTTGTCCAGCACTGAACGTCAAAGACGATTGAATGAAAACCTCTGCCTGTACTGTGGGGCATCACAACATCTCCTTAGCACCTGTCCTGTGCGTCCACCCAAGTCTCGACCAGGTCCTCACACCTCTAAGGGACAGGTAGGATCTCTTCCATTCTCTCTCCTTGGTAAACAACAATTTGATTTACCTGTTGTACTCTCTGTTAAGAACAACCACATCGCCTCTAAGGGATTGGTAGATTCTGGTGCTACAGGCAATTTCATTGACTGTGCCCTAGCTCAGGAATTGGGTGTTGAATGAATTGCTCTTCCCTTTCCTTTAAGGATTAACGCCCTGGATGGCCAGCCCCTCGGTAACGGTTTTGTCACACATCGGACGAGTCCCATCATGCTGAGGGTTGGATTGTTCCACACTGAGTGCATAGAATTTATGGTTTTGTCATCATCCCGTGAGAGGCTCATATTAGGATTTCCCTGGCTTTGTGTACATGACCCCACGATTTCATGGGCGAAAGGAGAGCTCATCGCATGGAGTGCGAACTGTCACAAGACGTGTATGAAACTTCCCTGCCGGGCCACATCAGTAGAGGAGTGTCACCCTAAACCACCCACCCATATACCTGAAGTCTACAATGAGTACCACACTGTGTTTTCCAAGGAAAAGGCATCAGTTCTACCTCCGCATAGACCCTGGGACTGCGCTATAGAGACAACACCTGACGCAGTATACCCTAAGAGGAGGATTTACCCCTTGTCTCTGCCTGAAAAAGAGGCCATGAATACATACGTTCAGGAATCGTTACGTCAAGGTTTCATTAAGCCCTCAACCTCTCCTGCTGCTTCCAGCTTTTTCTTCGTTGGAAAAAAGGACGGGGGACTGCGCCCCTGCATCGACTACTGTGGATTGAACGAAATAACAGTCAAACACCGCTATCCCTTGCCATTGATTTCGGCTGCTCTGGAACAAGTGGGTGGAGTGACACTTTACACTAAACTGGACCTTCGCAGTGCTTATAACCTGGTTCGCATTAGATGGGGTAATGAATGGAAAACTGCATTCATTACTCACACCGGACACTATGAATATCTCGTCATGCCATATGGACTTACCAATGTGCCCGCCTTCTTCCAATCTTTCATGAATGCTATCTTCCATGACTTGCTGGACAGATTTGTGATAGTCTACATAGACGACATCCTGGTGTATTCCTCATCCCTGTCGGATCACATAAGCCATGTCAAGCAGGTCCTCCAAAGTCTCCAGGAGAATCATCTATATGTAAAAGCTGAGAAAAGCGAATTCCATGTCTCCACCATCTCCTTCTTAGGGTTTTTCCTTACACCTGGAGGCGTGTGCATGGACGAAGGAAAGGTTAACGCTGTGCGGAAATGGCCTCTACCGCGTACTGGGAAGGATCTACAGCGGTTCCTAGGATTTGCTAACTATTACAGAAAATGTATCCGCAACTTCAGTTCTATTGCGGCACCCCTACATACTTTGTCACACCTCAGATCGTCAGCCTTCTCATGGACTGAAGATACCCGTCAAGCTTTCCGTAACCTGACCCATCGTTTCACTACAGCTCCTATTCTGCAACAACCTAACCCCTCGCTGCCTTTCACTGTGGAAGTGGATGCCTCTGCGGTGGGAGTAGGGGCAGTCTTGTCACAGAGTAACGGAACGGATTCTAAGCTGCACCCGTGCGCCTTTTTTTCCCTCAAACTGTGTCCATCAGAGCGGAACTACGATGTCGGAAACCGTGAGCTCCTGGCCATTAAATTAGCTTTGGAGGAATGGCGTCACTGGTTGGAGGGAGCCCGGCACCCATTCGTGGTCCTTACTGACCACCGGAATTTAGAGTACCTGAAGAACGCAAAACGACTGAATGCGCACCAGGCTAGATGGTCTCTGTTTTTTACCAGGTTTAAATTCACTGTGTCTTATATTCCAGGAGACAAGAACATGAAAGCGGATTATCTCTCTCGCCAGTTTGAACCCACTACTTCGAACGAGGCTCCTGACTTCATCCTACCATCAACCTGTCTGGTAAGACCCATTCAATGGGAGAATGATAACCACATTCAAGATGCTCTGCTTTCAGACCCTGCACCCCCAGAAACGCCCAACGGAAAGACCTTCGTCCCAGCCAACGTCCGTCCACAGCTCTTACAGTGGTGCCACACCTACCTCAGTACGGGACACCCTGGGATTACGCGAACCATGCAACTTCTGTCCCGTAACTACTGGTGGGCTTCCATGAAGGACGACATTACGGACTATGTATTATCATGTCCAACCTGTGCACAATCCAAAACCCCCCGTCAGTTCCCGGCAGGTAAACTTCTCCCTCTACCCACACCTAACCGGCCCTGGTCGCATGTGGCCATGGATTTCATAACGGACTTACCGTCATCCAATCATTATACCACCATTCTCGTAATCATTGATAGGTTTTCCAAAATGTGCCGTCTAGTCCCTCTGCCTGGATTGCCTACTGCTCTTGAACTGGCAGAATGTGTGTTTTTACATGTGTTTAGGCTGTATGGCTTACCGGAAGACATCGTCTCGGACAGGGGACCACAGTTCACATCCAGAGTATGGAAGGCCTTCTGGGATAGATTGGGGGTGTCAGTCAGCCTGTCATCTGGATACCACCCCCAATCGAACGGTCAAACGGAGAGATTGAACCAAGTAATAGGTACGTACCTGCGACAATACTGTTCTTCTCATCCCCAGGACTGGAGCCAATACCTTCCGTGGGTGGAGTATGCCCAGAACTCCCTGCTGCATTCCTCCCTTGGACTCACACCGTTCTAATGCGTGTTGGGTTACCAGCCACCTCTGTTTCCATGGGACACCGAACCAGCTCCCGTCGATGCGGTAGAACGATGGTTTACCAGAAGCTCTCGTGTGTGGGACACTGCCCATCGCCATCTGGATCGTGCCTCGCAATCGCAGAAGAGGCATGCTGATAGGCGCCGTCGACCAACCCCTCTCTTCCATCCGGGGCAGCGGGTGTGGCTGTCCACTCGGGACTTTTGGGGTCAGTTGCCCTCACGTAAGCTCTCAAGCAAGTATATTGGTCCTTCATCAAGAGAATCAATCCTGTTACCTATTGCCTGCTTTTGCCTCGGCATTATCGTTTGGCATCTGCTTTCCATGTCTCTCTGCTTAAGCCTGTTCACTACAGCCCCATGCACCCACCTGTGGTGGCCCAGACACCTCCTCCTCCGTTGGACATCGACGGGGTTCCTGCCTATGTGGTTCGTGAGCTGCTGGCCTCTCGGCGACGTCAGGGCACTTTACAGTACCTGGTGGATTGGGAGGGGTACGGCCCCGAGGAACGATCTTGGGTTCCGGCGTCTGACATCCTTGATCCTGCACTCATCGCTACTTTCCACCGTGACCATCCTTCCAGCCCGGGTCCTCGGCCCCGTGGTCGCCCTGTCTCCCGGTCCTTCCGTGCTTCTGGAGCCGCCCGTGGGGAGGGGGATTCTGTCACATCTGCCAACTCCTCTAGGCCTGCTATAGCAACAACTCAGAACGGTATCGCACAACACCATGATCCTCTTGAACTCCTCCCAATAACCCGGTCGCAATCACCAGAGTACTAACAGCTGTGCACATACCTGACAGTATTTAAGCATACACAGCTCTATCCCTCATTGTGAGGTATTATTGTTCAACGTAGCGCATACTGAAGCTTTTGGAAAAGTTATTCACTGTTACTGGTCTGACCCTTTTGTTTCTGGATTACTCTACCTGCTCTCGGATTTCCCTTTTGTACCTTTGCCTTGGATTTATGTCTACAGAGAGTACCGACGCCTGCCTGCATTCCTCGACCAGTATATCGAGCCCTCGCCTGAACTGACTGCCACGCCCGATGTTTTGTCCTTCTGCATTCCACTCAGACCATTCTTGGATATCCCTCTGCCCGCTATATTTGAGGAATATTTTGACATTGTCTAAATAAAGGTCTAATAGTGTGTACTGCCTGTCCGGGACTGTTTAATCGTTACACATGGTATACCACAGGATGTTTCAAAGCAAACTTATTTCAACTATTTGGGTTTGTATTAAACGTTTGTATTCTAGACATTGTTTCATCCAGCCAAGTACCAGTTCACACAGACTTTTTTTCTAAAATGTTTGATACGTACTTGTAGAAATAAGATGCTAAACATTTTTCCACTGAAAACAAAAACAAAGAGTTTCTATGTTTATTTAGGTATAATATAAAGGTTAGGTTATAGTACCTTACAATAGTTCACAATTTAGTGTGTAAACCATAGTTTACACTAGGTTTAAAAAAACAACCCAACAATGTTTTTATAAAAGGCTTTAGAAATAATGTTTTACATACATTGAAAGATAAATATGACATATACTGAAATACTTTGTAAAAGATTTGTGTCTTTTCTAAGGGTTCTTAACCAAATAAACCACCTCTTTCTGACACCTTGTCCCCAGTTAGTTTAGTGTTAAATCCCTCTCAGATCTCAGTTAAGGGCCATCATGGTTTTAAAGCAAGAAAGTGCAAAATAGACATACATGTTTTTACAACATAAAGTTTGAAAATGTCAAGGTTCTAGAAGACTATAGGTTTCCAACAATAGTGACAGCAATGGATAAACTAAAGCAATGTTGCAGGGTTCTTGACCCAATAAAACACCTTCTGACAACTTATCCCTGTTTAGGGTGTGACTATTCAAACTCATCTGAACAGTTCAAGGAGTAAGAAATGGCATACCCTGTGCTCTTGTTCCCTCCCACACATCTCCTTCATATTGTGAATCAGGTTTGAATAACGAGTTACAGAATCCAAACTTGTATTTGAATTTGATTCTTTCTAATTATTTGAAGTCTTAAATAAGGTTTAAAACTTAGACACCTAAGTATGTTTTTTGATATAGTGTTGTTGAACGTTCTAAACAACTTAAGAGTTCCTAATCATCTTCTTATCTAAAATCTTCAAGTTTGTACCTCGTAAAACAAAAATGGGTCTATTTAAACTTTAATTATAAATAATGAATTATATCAACTTCAGGTTGAAACAATCTATGTTCAAAAGATCAAGTGATTAACCAAAGTGAAGCTCCTATCGGATTGGTTGTAAATTAAACAGGGCGGGCCGATGAGGGGGTAGGCATTTTGTGTTTACCATACATTTTGAAACAAACGTTCTTTCAATGCCCTTCAAGTCTTGGGTTCGAACTGTTTAAGCAATGATAATGGATATGAAGTGTAAAAAGGTATGGACCGAAATTCCTGGTTTCATCTCTCACGATGTGACAAGTCAAATTTTTAGAGCTCCAGCCTGTTTCAAAAACAGTACAAAAATAGGAGAAATTATTTTGTCATATATTTTCAGCCCACTGAACTCAACCGTGGAAATCTTCACAGATGAGCAAAAAACAGTTGAAGAGTATTTAAATAAGTGGAACATTTTTAGCCCACAGCTCGATATACAAGACTGGATGTGTCTTTGCCCGAGCTCTATTCGAAATAAAAGCAAATATTTCGAAAGGAAGACCCGGTTTTTCGGTGGAGAAGCAGATTGATGGAGAAATTATAAAAGCCATACGTGTTGAAGCAGACAAGTTTCACAGGGATTCACGTTACACTATTTTTGGTTGCGTTAAATTCAATCCTGAAAATGCTACAAAGACTCTAAATACAATGGGATATACTGATGCGGATTCGAAAGTCAATTATTTCATAGAAATTTTTTCCTTTCCAGTGTTTGAATGGTTTACGGTAGTTTGTTTTATATATGAAATCCACAATCTATTCAAACATCGTAAGCACCTACACAGATGGTATCTGTTAAATAAAAGACTCTTGGATGTTTGTCCAAAAAATAACTAGACTTTTCAATTTGAAAGGTCATCTTAAACTGTTAACTACAACCAAGAGAGCACTGTCGATATTAATTAAATTGTTTAAAAATTGGGGAATTGTTAGCTTTAGTTGTATTCAATGTTTTTGTATTCATTGTTGTAAAACTTCTAATCCTAAAGCTGTTATGCTTCAGATATGTTAACATAGAAAACTTGGTTGAATTATACTTTGAGTTCTACTAATGTCTTTTGTTCAACTTGTGTGATTAAAAAATTTCACAAATCATTAATAGTTTGACTTTTTTTATGTTTTCACAGAAGTGTATACATTTAAAATTTTTAAAAAACATTTACAAATGTCACTCTTGTAACAGTCTGTAGAAGGTAGATGGAGTTTGCGTCATGTGAACGGGGACCTGGGCCCGTATTTATCAAGCTTCTCAAAGTGCCATTTTAGTCTTAAGTACTGAGAATTGACGAAATTTACTCCTACTCTCAAACTTAAGTGTAAAAGCAAGTTATCAAATTTCTCAAAGCTAAGAATCACTTTTACTCTCCCAGATATTTAAGACCGCTCGAGAGGTCTCTCAAGTGGTTAAGAGTTGCCAGTAGGGGCCTGTGATGGCGTAGACAGAGATGTGCGCAAATCTTTTAGGAGAGGAAGAATGTTTTTTTTATTGTTTGACGCTGCTTAATTAATTAAAAACGGTATTGTTTGGACAGAGCAAGCATCATCTTCATCAGCGACTGAGTGAGGAACGTAATTTCACTAGTGACATTTATACAGCAATTCATTTTCAGATGAATTGAAGGTGGCGATTATGCTTTGTTTGCAACGCAATGCTGATGATTTGGCGCATCACAACCGTCAATAAGACGAATTGTATTGGAAACAATTATTGCACTTACAGCTCAACACATTGTCACGCGTTTCACTGACTTCCCAAAAACAACCTGCATAATCCAACAGAAGCAAACACAATTCATGCAAATAGCCGGCTTCCCAAGAGTAGGAGGCGCAATGTATGGCACTTACATTAAGATCATTGCTCCCAGCGTCAACGAGAATGTTTATATAAATAAGAAGAGTTACCACAGCATCAACGCACAAGTTGAGTTTGATGCAGACTACAACATTTTGGATGTAGTACCCAAATGGCCTGGGTCTACCCATGACGCGCGATATTGAATGAAAGTGGCCCGAAGCAGCTGTTTGAAAGGCACTTTCTGCCGCCAGAGGATACGCGCTCGTGGCTGCTCATCCTTTTCCATATGCCACTGACAGAAGCCCAAATGAACTACAACAGGTAGCCTTTTTGTAAGCTATTTATTCACAATTGTTTTATAGTTTATTTATAGAACACTGGATCCTAATATAGGCGATATATAATATATCCCTTCACCGGGCACATCGTATCACACGAATTGTGGTGGAGAGGGACTGGCCAGTGAAAGCGCAGCTTCCACATTCTCCACTCAGAAATTCAAATACAGCAAGCAGTGTTTTTTATTCTTTCCAGTTCGGTTATCTTTTGGAATCTATGCGGCAATGATAACATCATTAACTCTAGGCTATATATAGGCAGGTCAGTTAACAGCACACTCGTTTGAAATATTTAATTGAGAAATAGTGGAAAACGTGTTGGAAACCTTTTTTGATCTTTAATTTACAATGTGTATATCATAATGGATTCTCTTAAATTCTTTATTGTCAAATGTTTGTTGAATGTCAACTCCTCTAATGAATGTCACCATTAAATGTGAATTTATCTGAGAATATTCTTAAACAAGTACATTTATTCAGTGATTGGATCTTGCCTATGTCGTCATCCAAAATCCTGTTTGCGGCACAGCAAAGTGTCGTGAATCAGCTCTAAGACTGACACTTAAGATTTAGTCCTACACTTCACTAAAAGTAGGACTAAGAGGTTTGATAACTAACTTTTAAGCGCAGCTTTGAGCCAAGAATTTTCTTACTCTTAAGCCAAGTGTTAGCAGTGTTCTTAAGAGTAATTCTAAGAAGCTTGATAAATACGGCCCTGTTCTCCAGTACCATAGACCAGGCCTTGACCCACTGTGTCAGTGAGGATTGCAGTTGTTGTTGGTTGGATCGGTCAGTTGAATGCTCCACATCCGCAGTCGCATTCTATCATATCATCCTCACGTAATAGTGTATACCTAACAGAGTCATAGAATTTCATGGCTTTCACCACTTCGAACATTGCGTCTATTCTGCTTGCTATGGTTGGTTCTGGACCAAAACAATACAGATTACGACAAATATTCCACTTCTTAGCTGTAACAAAAGCCCATTTTTACGTGGATATTGTGGTTACTCCATTCCCTGGTTTCTAAGATTCTACACATCCTTTGTTCAAGACATAATTGAAAATTCTTTATTGTCAAATGTTTGTTGAATGTCAACTCTTCTTATGAATGTCACCATTGAATGCGAATTTATCTGAGAATATTCTTAAACAAGTACATTTATTCAGTGATTGGATCTTGCCTATGTCGTCATCCAAAATCCCGTTTGCGGCACAGCAAAGTGTCGTGAATCAGCTCTAAGATTGACACTTAAGATTTAGTCCTACACTTCACTAAAAGTAGGACTGAGATGTTTGATAACTAACTTTTAAGCGCAGCTTTGAGCCAAGAATTTTCTTACTCTTATGTCAAGTCTTAGCAGTGTTCTTAAGAGTAATTCTAAAAAGCTTGATAAATACGAGCCCAGATGTTCTCAGAACCAGAGTCGACCTACTTGAAACCTCCAGCAAAATCCAAAACTGTTACCAGAGTGCAGTACACACAGACTTTGCCCACAAGGCTGACTACACCTCCTAGGAACAGCATTTTACAACACTGCCGTGCTAAAGAAAACTACCCAAAGTATGGTAAGAAACAGCACTCACAAAATGACAAGGGGGCAAACCATCTCACACAGGCTACAAAGCCAGAACAAACCAAAACTATACTCATTGGGGACTCGAAAATCAGCAACTTAAGAAGTAAGAATATAATTACACACTGCCTTCCATACGCAACTGTCAGCGACATAGCTGAGAAACTACCAGAAATCCTCAAAAGCTATAAAGCCACTGACAAAATTGTTATACATGTAGGCTCAAATGACACTCTAAAGCAGCAGTCTGAGCTGTTAAAAAAGGACTTCACTGAACTGTTTGACACCCTGAAATCTCTACAAGTATCTGCACTATACATATCCGGTCCTTTACCAACACTTGGACGAGGAATAGGTCGGTTTAGCAGACTGTTACTGAACAGTTGGCTCGCTTCCACATGTGCTACCAGAGGTCTGAATTACATAAACAGTTTCGACCTGTTCTAGGAGAGAAGAAATCTCTTCAAAAGGGACGGGATTTATCTAAACAACTCTGGACTGCAAATGCTTGCAGGCCACCTGGAATACAATATCCTCCATAGTTTCACCAAAGAAGGAAACAGAAACTAAACATCAATACTCCCCCATCAGGCTGATTTCTAAAAGACTGCAGAAAACAATGGGTGAAATGGATGAACTAACCGTGCCACCAATGTTGACGTTATTTGCTTGTGGCATGAAAGGTTTTGTAATATCAGATGGACAGATATGTTACAGTGAATACTGACTTTAAAAGAAGCAGTTTTTGTGGGATTCAGATGGACAGAAATGTTACAGTGCATGATAACTTTAGGTCAATGTGTACCCAAACAATAAGTGATAAGAACAATGTTGTGAATTCACTGACACCAATGCCTATCACTGTCTTGACTAGGACAAGGACAAAGAAAAGCTACACAGAATATACAAAAATATACAAAAATTCCCAAACACAAAATAGCTTTGGAGCAAACGCTAACTAAATTAGCACTACTAAATATTAGATCACTAACAAACAAATCTTTCTTAATCAATGATCTCATTGTCAACCATAAACTTTTCTTCCTGTTTTTAACAGAAACCTGGCTAGATGAAAATAGCAATCCAACACTCATTGAGGCAAGCCCAAAAAATTATAAATTTGTCCAATCAGTAAGAGTGGGTAAAAGGGGGGGAGGATTAGCCGTGATTTATCATGAACAGTTTTGCTGTACAAAGGTTGATCTTGGAGAATTCTCAACATTTGAATATGTGGCCTTCACTCTCAAAGCAGAAATACCAGTGTTGATGTTAACAATATATCGACCACCAAAACAACTTCCAGCCTTCCTACAAGAGTTCTCTGAAATACTGTCACTGACCGTCATCAAACATGACAAAATTCTTATTAATGGTGATCTAAACATTCACATAAATAATAATGCTGACAAGTATGCTATGGAATTCATGAACATCCTGCATACTTTTGGCCTGATTCAACAGGTCTCACAACAGATGCATGAACACGGAAATACATTGGATCTGGTGATATCAAAAGGATTACCCATAAAAAATCTTTCTGTGACAAATGTCTCCCTTTCAGACCACTACTGTGTATTTTATGATGCACACCTATCTGAAACCAAGAATAAGATACAAAATTTAGTCAGATAAAGGTACGTAAATGAAGCGGTCTAGCAACATATTTCAAGGGTGCTAACTCAGCTTCATTTTAGCACAATAAATACAGTCCACGAGATGGCAAACAAACTAAATTACTATCTGACAAATGCTCTAGACAAAGCAGCGCCAATTAAAGAAAAAAAGAGGATAGGAGAGAAAGCATCTCCATGGATAGATAGCTCTGTCCGTGAACTAAAACGAGCAAATAGGGC
>JACXGM010028949.1:0-13845 GCA_016801145.1 Umbra pygmaea
TGCATTTTCCTATGCCAATCTTGTAGCTGCACAGCGAGTATATATTTCATCGGTGGTAAAAAATATGTGCCTTGTGCAATGTTCACCATATACAGAGGGTGACATGCATTTCCTGAATGATTTTGTCGTTCGTTTGAAACCCTCAATTTTAACAGAAGTTATTGAGTGGTGGCAGATTGAGGTAATAGCATTTCCCTTTAGGGTTTTGGCATTTTGATGTGAGTCATCCACATCAATGATCAAACTTTTATTAGCGGAAATAATTATTTGTTTAGAATAGTCAACGTCATAGACGTATTACAGTAACTGTAGTGGACACTTTTTTTGTAATGTTTGGTGAGTTATGGCACTTTTCTGTTAGAATTTGTCATGTTACAGAGCCAGACAAGACTTTGCGTACGGCCCGCACATTCTCACGCCTGCTCAAAAGTTTCCGTGACGGACCGCATATTCTCACGTCAAGTAATTTTTTATACATCACAACGTGTGCTTGGAAACCAGCGTACGCAAGCTTTTCGTGCGTACGCAACGTTTATACATGAGGCCCCTGGGGAACCCCAACAGGTAAACAGGGAGGCCTACCTAGCGAGCTAGCACCCTGGATCCTGTCCATTAGGAGATCCCAGGCTTGTCTCACGTCCTCCCTCTCATTCCCCTTGTCATCCCATGGGAAGAACTCCTCTTCGTCCTCCTCCTCGTCATCCCAGGATTCACTCTCCTCCTTCCCGACATAACTCCCATCTCGTCCGTTGTCTGCCTCCGTTGTCTGTTACAATAAGCCATATGTGCATTACGCTTGGGTATCGAGTATCGAGTATTGATTGGAACCGTGACTAGCTTTGCGATTTTCCCGGAATCGTTCAAAAGTTAAAATTTCGATTCCTTGTTTCGATTCTCAGTCCGCCGACCGGAAGAAGAAACCGCTGAACACCAACGATGAAGCGTACACTGGAAGTGTTGGCATAACCGAGCGAGTCAAACTTGCAAGACTGTTTCTCCATGTCAAGGAAGGATCCCCCGAAGCCAGAATTTCGAGGATGCTACGTCATAGAAGTCTGTCAAAGGACTGTTCGAATGTCAAGGATCCTCCGCATTTCAACCAAGGACTGAGTCCTTCATTCTGAGAATTTCCCATAGACAGTCAAGGATGCATATGTGTATCCTTTTTGCTCCCAAATCACCCTCAATCCTATGCGCGCAGCTTTTCTGGCTTGTTAAAAAAAATAATTAGCGGACGTTAGTGGAGACAGTCGGAGCGATATTTATATTCAAGTTCATAGATTTTATATTTATATTGTAATTGAAAACAGCCCTGTGAGAAATTCATAGTACGGTTCAAAAAAAGTAAAAAGTTAATAGAATTAAAATTGATGGAGAAGGACAGGCTATTTCCTTCAGAAAGACCATTGGTTAGCTAGCTCATTTAAAATATTCTAAACTTTTTTGACCCTGCCTCTTAAAAGAATCTGAGTCGAGAATCGTTAGGAACCGGAATCGAAACAAGGAATAGGAATTGAAATCGTTCAAATGCAAACAATACCCAACACTAATGTGCATGGTAACATTTTGTTTAAATTTCCCTTGCAATTACATGGCTTGGGTAATCCCTGAAAGTTTTAAAGCACTGCCTCGTTCTGGAGGTCCAAGGAAAGCCAGAGAACCCATAGTCACACTCAAACCACTGACTATCATGACATAGACTGTCCTGCAATGCAGCAACTTTAAATTTGTAGATTTAAAAACTACAGTCCACGACTTTCGTAAATGCTAAACAATTGTTTTAAGCCCCCAATTTTATTCCGATTGTGTAGTATACTATTCATATTATATGAACAATCTAAGTAGAATCTTCATCAGAACCTGACAGTGTTCTAATCACTGTTACAAGCATTACCTTACCGAGCGTCAAGCAGGGAATCCCCAACAAATGTGTGACATATGGTTTGGTAAAGTAGAGGAAGTCCCATTGACAGAACTGTCGATCAAATTAGAGGTAAATGGTGACATCTAATGAGTTTGCAAGGCAGGCACAACATCTAAACAAAGCAGAACAAGAGAGAAAATACAGGTCCTTCTCAAGAAATTAGCATATTGTGATAAAGTTCATTATTTTCCATAATATAATGATAAAAATTAAACTTTCATATATTTTAGATTCATTGCACACCAACTGAAATATTTCAGGTCATTTATTGTTTTAATACTGATGATTTTGGCATACAGCTCATGAAAACCCAAAATTCCTATCTGGGAAATAATGAACTTTATCACAATATGCTAATTTCTTGAGAAGGACCTGTACAAACCTAGACACTTTAGAGAAAATGCAGACCCGTTTGAGCTCTACAGCACCTACATTTACATTCTTTAGAACCTTGAGGACTAAATAGCTGGCCTTTTCATTTCAAAGGTCACAATAAAGCAAAGGAAGCAATTATAAAACAATGTCTGGAAGGCAGGAGTGGAAGAGCCTTGGAGGTACAGTACCCGCCTGCAAGGGATGTTCTAAAGTTAAACAAACACACCCTCAACGGGACAGGGATAATTTAATTTGTCAACACAACAACTGGCATTCTATTGGTTGAAAAATTGTGATAGCATTGTAAAAATAACAATCCGAGAGCGCAGAAAAAAATATCTGGGAGAAAATTTGCAAGCGCAAAGAAGCAGCCTGTGTGCTAGGAGAAAGGTTGAAGTTGAGAGCAGGAAATATATCCAAGCAACAACATATCTGAGACCAGGCAGAAAGTTTGAGCACAAACAGAGCAAATCTGAGCGCGAGCAGTGACTATTTGCATGTGAGAGCAAATGTTTGAGGGAAATTATTACAAAATCTGAAAGTAACATCTGTGAGAAATGCTCTCAAATTTGAAATAATCCGATCTTGAATAAAGATAGGAATATAATTCAATACGTCAGCAACTGAGTGAGGGACGTCATTTCACCAGTGACTACACAGCAATGCATTTTCACATGAATTGAAGCTGGTGATGCTGCTTTGTTTCCTTGCAACAGAAAAAATGCAGCAATGCAATGCTGATGATTTGGGCCATCAATAAGCCAAATTGTCCTGGAAACAATTATGCCACTTACAGCTTCACACATTGTCACGCACTTGAAAAACATCCCACATAATCCAACAGAAGCAAATGTAGTTAGGGAAATTAAGAGAATATATTATACCATTAATATGCACATGAAATTAATACATTAGTAATTGATATATTTCCCTTTCCCTTAGTGACAATGTTATGAATTAAACAGATAACTAATAGCTTAATAAAGAAGCGTGGAGAATGATCTTATTGATCTTAATTGCCTCGTAGATATTTAATATCTATAAATCTGACTCCATATGTTTTATGTGTTAGCACAGCAAGTTCAACACAGGGCCTTGCGGGCGTGAAACTCTGGACCTGTCAGGTAGCTAGTCTGAACTCTCCGAGCCACACCAAAGTATGCAATGTGGACGGGCTAACCTGTCATCGCGTAAATGACTGCAACAGCTGTACAAGATCTAAGGTACATTGACTCAAAACCTAAAATCAGAAATGCTTCCCGGGAAAGCTGAACTGCACGATAGGCACGAGGAATAAGGAATGCCCAGGTGTGGGCTGAACTTTCTTCCCTGTCACTTGTACACAAAAATTCCTTTTCTGCCAACTAGGGCTGGGAGGTATGGCTTAAATTTAATATCCCGATATTTTTCAAATGTTTGCCGGTATCACAGTATTTAAAGGTATTTACTTTTTTAAGTAAAGGGTTGAAAGAAATTAATTTGTTTGTTCATTATGATTTTTGTTGGAACACCAATAAACAAGACTGAGTAAGTAAAAGTAGTGCTATTGTTTAAATCTTATTTAAATGCAAGAATACTAATAAATAACTTTGCATCCGCAAAAAACAAGCCTATCCACTGTCTATGGCTTTAGTACTGAAACCCTGGCATGTCATGGCACCCCCACAGTACTTGCTTAGTCCCACTGTCATTTTACTAGATTAACTACTGGTATAGTTCTGACAATCAGATTGGTTTCACAGGTTCTGGGCATGGAAAAATAGCCTTTGAACTCGAGCCAAACAACCCCCATAAGCTTTTTTCCCTTGTTATAACATTGGTCGAGTGGCTTAGTGCAGGCGCTAATAGAACCAAGCGTGGATATGCCATCAAGAGCATGCCAAATGTGTAGGTGGCAGTATAACGAAAGGCTGAAGCCCACGTTAGCCAATCAGATTCCCAAAAATAGCCAAATGAAAATGTAAACATAGGTCGCACTTTTGGCGCAGGTGCATGTTCTGGCGCATACTGTGACGTCGGCTGCCTAAACCTCAGTTTTCCTTCGTTTACATACCAACGTTTTTTTTTAAAAATCTCCACTTAGGCCGTAGTTTTTAGAAAGGATCGTTTTCAAGGACGAATTCTCTGTTTGCGTGTAAACGAAGTGCACAAACGAAGGGATATATCTCAGTTTTTCAAAATAACCGTCCGTGCACTTGTAAACGGGATCTTAAACCAAACCATGTCCACACTATCGACGTTGCACCCTTTTTAACAATACATTTTTCGCTTGCTGCTGCGTGGATAATTCTACCTGCACCCTCCATTGTTTTTTTTCACAGTTTATCTAACTTCCAGGTGTTTGTTTCTCACGTGTGTTTGTGTGTGTCACGCAGTGGGCATTAAGATTTTAGGGGCGGAGTTTATTTCTAAAATAAGATTATTCTCAGTTGTTGCAGCTGGCGGAATGACAGATGAAAAAAATACCGGTAACGAATATAGCATACCGCTACATAAATGAATACCGGTATATAGTTTTTTCCGGTATACCTCCCAGCCCTACTGCCAACTGAGGACGAACGCTGCGGGATAGCCGCGCCTCAGGGATTGCACCTGGCACCTGGAATAGCTTGCTAGCAAAGTGTGTGTGTGTGAGTCTTATAAGAACAGACTACTAGTGAATGTAGTTAACAGGGTAGATAGTAACACCCGAAAACTCTCCTCTGGAGGGTTTACCGGGAATAACTGTATCAGACTCAGACGGAACTCGGTATACAATCAAAATTACATTTAATTCCACTTGCAGGGCATAGAATACAACACTACAACCGGACAATGAAATACAAGTTACATACCCAATATAGTTCACTTTCTGAAATCCTACAGCCTACTAAACTACAATTATCCTAGAGATCTAAACACACATCTAGGGCAAATAGCTGCCCGGAGTCTGGGTTTACCATTAGAACTCAACTCAAAAACCTAACAGCAGAGCAATTTAACCTTCGCGCCCAGGTGCTCCCCAAAACTCCTCCCCCGTTGCATGGCAAATGGTGATCACTTCATCTGGCTAGGGTTAGAACAAACGGGCTTGGTACCCCCACATACATAATTAAACTATGCACAGTCTTGCTGGCGCTAGCCTCAGTGGCAACAATAGAACAGTGTCATAACATTTACATGTAATTGAAATGTCCCTTCCGAGGGGGGAAAACATAAATTTCCTGTGGATCCGCTGTACTGGCGCAAATACCAATACAAAAGAATGGGCCTCACACATTTACATGACATTGGACTGTCCCACCCCAGGGGGGGAAACAAACACTTTACTGTAAAAACCTCCAACATTCTGGCCAGCCAACTAGAATAGTTATCTGGAAACAAAAACATGCCTTGTGCAGCCCAATGTGGAGATCAAAAAAAGATGTGGAGTCAATATTTGGTCCTGTGAACAACATTATTTTCCCACTACACAAACACAATTCATGCAAATAGCTGTCTTCCCAAGAGTAGTAGGCTCAATGGATGGCACTCATATAAAGATCATTGCTCCCAGCGTCATTGAGAATGTTTATATGAACAGGAAGAGGTACCACAGCATCAACACACAAGTTGAGTTTGATGCAGTATACAACATTTTGGATGTGGTACCCAAATGGCCTGGATCTACCCATGATGCCTAGATATTGAATGAAAGTGGCCTGAAGGAGCTGTTTGAAAGGCACTTTTTGCCTTTGGAGAGTTATCTAATAGCAGATAAAGGATAACATTTACGCTGGTGGCTGCTCACCCCTTTCCATATGCCACTGACGGAAGCCCAAATGAACTACAACAGGTAGCCTATTACATACACGTGTTTCATAGTCATATCCCTTCACAGGGCACATCGTATCTCACACAGTGTGGTGGAGAGGGATTGGCCAGTGGTGGCGGAGATTCCACATTCTATACTCAGAAATTTGACTAATTCAGCAAGCAGTAGTGTTTCTTCTTCCCTACAGTTCGGTTTTCTTTTGGAATCCATGGTGTCTATCATTACATCATTAACTCTAGGCTATATATAGGCAGGTCAGTTAACAGCACACTGGTTTGAAATTTGTAATTCAGAAATTGTAGAAAACCTTTTTTTGATCTTTCATTTACATTGTGTATATCATAATGGATTATCTTGAAAATTCTTTATTGTCAAATGTGTGTTGAATGTCAACTCCTCTTAGGAATGTCACCATTGAATGTGAATTTATCTGGGAATTTTCTTAAACTTTCTTAAAAGTACATTTTCAGTGATTGTACATTGCCCACAGGTGTCGCAAGATAAAGAAAAAGGTGTGGAGATGTACCGTGTTATAACGAGGTGCACTTTGTCCGAATGAATAAAAAGTTGTTTGCAGTTTTTAAAAGAAAAATATACAACAAATGGCCGCCAGGTGGCTCCATGATGCACATTCATCCAAATAATTTCCCTAAAACACGTTGTACACTACAGATTATTTTATCATTAAAACAACTACGTTCTGAAGTTAAATGTATTATTTGTAATGCTTTAGTCATTAAACTATTGTCCTACAATATAATTGTCTCATGTAAACTGCCTACTGTATATTTAAAATACCTTTTCATTTTACAGAATTATACACCAGAGCTGGCAACTCTCACGCTTTCGCCGTGTGATACACGCTTTTGCCTGTTTTCACACGCACCCATGCACACATTCAATTTCTCACGCAAATAAATCCGGCCGAGACTCCTTTGTTCCTTTTTCAAACTCCCCAACGGTAGATAACGCTGATGAGCGCCACTGAACCTTATGCGCTGCACCCAGAAGTTAGCGAGAGAAGAGGAGATACCATTACTGCGAAAGACGGGAGAAGAAACGGTCACTACCTTGAGAATTCTGATGAGCTGAGACTAGGTATGTAACAATGAAATGTCGTCCAATTTTGTACTCACTCTCTAAAACTTTAAATCTTGAAAGAAATTATTTGTTTTGACTGGGTTCAGTTAAGGAAGAAAGTTGAACATTGGATTCACAACCAGGGCTAAACTTAACAGATTACTTGACGAGGGTGACATCACAGCACAGCAAGTGGATTCATTCCATGAAGCTGTGTTGTGTTTCCTGACAAGTACTTTGGACTATGCACAACGAGCTGCCACTGGAAGATCCACTGATCAAACATGTAATATTTGTAGATGTACGGCAGAGGGCTGAAAGTGACAAACGATGCCCTGTACTTTGTTGAAAGGTTTGCTAGTTTTTTTTTCTAATTAGTGTCTATTATCTTAGCTGAAACACCCTGCGTTTTATGATGAGGTATTTTCACTGCTAAACTGCACATTAGCTATTCTTATGTGGCTTCTCCTCAAAGATGCATATGAACTGCTACAGGTTGATGCCTATATACCTAAAACCTAACAACTTGTAACTCTACTTTCATAAATAGGTTTCCCCATCTCCTCCCATACCATGGGCCAGAGGAGCATGACCTTCTGGGTGAGGAGTTTCTAAATTTTCAGACCATGCCAATGATACCCTGCAGGACAAGTTGAAATGGAAAGCTTCTGGGCTGAAATGGCAACCAGGAAACATAAGGTAAACATTTTTGGTTTGTTTTGTCTTTCCTTTAGGAAGGTGTGGTTTGGCTACATCTGTTGCTTAAAATTGTTGCGTGCATATATGTGTCATGCATGTTGCAAATTATGCATGTTTATCTGATCAAAAATCAAGGTATGTATTTCCATTGTGCTTTGGTGCATTTTCCATAGGTGACAGGAGCCAAATAATTTGAGAGGCTTGCTGCCGTCGCCAAGCTTGTCCTGGTGTTGCCCCATGCAAATGCAGATGCTGACAGGGTGTTTTCAGATGTGGGACTGAACAAAACCAAGAGAAAAAACAGCCTAGCATTGGATGGCACCCTGTACTCAATAATGACCATAAAGATGGCCAATCTGGAGCCCTGCTTCAAATGGGAGCCCCCCTCTGAGGTCATCAAGGCCTCCAAGAAGGCCCCAGGCCAGTATAACCATGCCCACAGATCATAGACAATGACTTTAACCAGCTTCTGATCTGCATCTAATACTGATTATGCCTAATTTCGTTGTTATTTTTGGATTAATCTGTTTTATGGTTGGAAAAAGTTGTACTGTTTCAGTACTTTTAAGCACTTTGTTTGTTGCACTTATTTGTTTCTGATGGACCATTTGGTGGGCTTAGAATGAAGAACAATGTCCCTCCCTAACAAATCTTCTGTTGTTTTCATCTGAACATAAATCATTAAGTGCTTTTAAGATTACAATTATTCACAACAAGGGTTAGGTTTCAGTAAAAAATGTGTTTTATACCATTCTAATCAAAATACCAATCAACCTACCTACTGTAGGTCACATTTTAAACACTGGTCTATGAATAAGGCTTTAATGTGGTACATAGGCATTTAGACACACAAATTATTTCCAGTTTAATGTTAAGCTCAAGTCTAGAAGGCCGTATGCTGTCATGATGCCAAACATAAATTAGAGTAATTTCAGGTATTGCACATCTTTAGCAGACCACTCAAAAATCCACTAGAATGCAGGAAATCAAATAACTTAATCCAAAATTTCCTGGGGATTGTTTGCATATCGGAAGTGTTGTCAGTAGCGTTAATAACTCAAACAATCTGTATTGCCAAAACCGTGTTTACATTTTGCTGCCAATAGACAACCATTACGCATTTATGGGGCAAGTTAAAAAGCGTGCTTTGAGCCACAAACATGTTCAAAATGTCATTAATAGTCCATATCCTAGGTTTTGGCAATACAGATTGTTTGAGTTATTAACGCTACGGACAGCACTTCTGATATGTAAACAACAGAGCTACGTTTTGAAATCGCCCGGAATTCTCCTTTCAGCTATGTCTGCTTCACAGAATGTAACTAATATTACAAATACAGTCATTAAATAAAACATAAATGACCAGGTAATGGTAGTTTATAACTAACTAGTTATCATAATTAATTAATAAAAAAACAATGTGAATGCATACTCTATAAACACACTGTGAAAAAAAGGAGATGGCCCTGATCTGGACTAGAACTTACAACTCCCTACACTAAAAAATGTCACAGTAATCACAACCAATCTAGCCCACTACACCACAGTCTATGGGGATTACTGTGAAAAAAATAAAAGTTATCTTTTGATGGAGCATCTTTCAGAGGTTACAGTATGACAACTTAAAAACATAGTTTGTTACCTTTTTTTTGTCCTGCAAAGTAAAACTGTACTTTGATATACTGTGTATATTTTTCACAAAGGATTCAGGGATGCATTCTGATTGGAGAATGTAGACGCAGTAGTCTACAATATTTATTTGCTTTCCTAAAGCCGTTTTAAAACAAACAAGGCTTTATTTAAATTAAAAAAGGTATTCTACTGTGTATAATTATACAATTACATTAATTTATTATCAGTCTATGTAAAAAAAATCATAGAGATAAAAAATGTATCTCTAGGAAGCATTAGAACTGCAATCTCCTGTTTCTTTTTAAGGGGTCTAGCACCACCCAGCGACGAGTATAGTCTATTTATTGGCAACTAAATGCACTGATTGTTGACACGGTACAAAAAGCGCCACTTTATCTTGTGACATCTGTAAGTCATCATCCAAAATCCCGTTTGTGACAGCAATGTTTTGTAAATGAGCTCAATGACTGACACTTAAGATTTAGTCCTACACTTCACTTAAAGTACAACTGAGATGTTTGATAACTAACTTTAAAGGGCAGGTTTGAGCCAATCATTTTCTTACTCTTAAGTCAAGTCTTAGCAGTGTTTGGGCCCTGTACTTAAATAAAATGTCAAAATGATGATATGCCCTGATAAAGGTGGTGGCTCCTGTGTCTAGTGTTTAAAATGGCATTATGAAGGCAAAATTATGCATTCATAAGTAAAATTTCATTTAAATTTGGAACAGAATCTTAACACATTTTTTGTTATCATTTGTGTCTTTATTGGATATACTGTAGATGGGCAATAGCTTCATCATGTTTGTTATCTACATGGACTGCAGTCTTCACAGGTAATCAGATTACATTTTATGGTTTCATTGTTTAGCAGTTATACAGAGTGACTTACAGTGTGTGCATACATTTATAGGCCATTCTCATGGCGATACATACAAAATCATACAAAATCATTTCAAAAAGCATAAGTCTGCATGTGATGTTTTCGGAGGCAGGAAAACATATGCCTCATGCATTTATGAAATTATTAAATGAGTTCCTCTAGTCCCGGGGTAAAATAAACATTGATCTGTCTCTAAATTAATTGTGAATCTGATTGTCAGTTAAAGGTGCTATATGTAAAACGGACAGCCAGCGTTAAAAAATGGGTACTACAATTCAAATTCAAAATACCTGAGTTGTATCCCTCCGCCCCATCCTCCCCAGAATCGAAACTAATGTGACAAACAAGATCAGCGCAATGATGACAACCGAACCGTGTTTTACTATGTCTATGGTCATGGAACCGTTTAGAAACATGCAGAGTTGTTTTAGGTTGTGTAGAATCTCTATGATCTTGTTCGTTTTTTTGCTGCTTCCATGGTTGTAGCGCGCTGGGTTTGCGTTTTTACAGGTATGCCTGGCAATCCATTTGTGATGTCAAAAAGGGCAGTTGATAACAACACACAGGCAAAAACATTAGCATTGTTTTCAGAAAATATAGTATTTCAGCTTAACATGTTTCCTTAATATCTGATGAGGCATTGGCGTCATTTTTGGATTTATTACAGTACATGTATTACATATAGCACCTTTAAATACAGTTTGTATAACCTACTTATTTGCATAGAAATGCTGTTTTGCTCAGTCCTAGTACCTGGGCTGACATTATTGGTGCTTGAGATCAGCAAGGTGTAACTAGCAGTCAGATTCCCTACTATTGGCTGTGGGATTCTAACAGGTTAAATCTACCTGCCTCTCAATTAGACTTTTTAATGACAACCACCAGTCAATTCAGCCGACTGGACAACAGCTTGTAGTTTAAAAATGTACAGTTCTTCATGATTTCTTTATTGTCCAATTCTTTTTTTTAATGTCCTGTGCCTTTTAATGTTTTACGAAACTGTGGGTCTTACTGTTTTTCAATATTCATGCAAAAAAAGAAAAAACATATCCCATAACAATGTTATAATTTGACCTCACAGCCCAAAGTACATCGCAGTGTTGAACATGGCCATCACTGACATATGTGAGACAACATCCCTGGTCCCCAAGCTCCTGGATATGTTCCTGTTCAACAGACATTTCATCTCCTACGAACAATGTCTCACCAACCTGTTCTTCGTCTCCATCTTCCTCTTCATGCAGTCCTTCACCCTCATCATCCTCTCCTATGACAGACTGGTGGCCATCTGCTACCCACTCAGGTATCATAAAATACATTTAGTAAAATAATATAATTACTAAAATAAATCTAATGTAGGTAAGGATATATTTAATGGCTCTTCATCCTGTAAAAATATATGCCCACACTACCATAAATCACTCTGAATTAGAGTGTCTGCTAAACAACTTGTAAAGATAAATATTGAACAAACTTTATTCACTGTCCATAGGTACCACATGTTAGTGAGTCACACGTCCATGTTTCAGCTGACTGGTGCTGCCTGGGTGTTTGCCTTGTTAGTGATATTGATCACTGTGGGCTTCATCACCCGCCTTACCTTCTGTGGGTAAGTAGCCTAGCGGCAAATGAGGCGGACCTTTAGCTGAATGGGTATCGGTATAAATCTTAGACTCTGGAGATAATACATTTGCTTGTAGGAGAAAAACAATGAAAATCTATAATTTGTTTACGTTCTTAAGCCACTTGAAGAACTTTTCTACACTTTGACTCTAATCAGGTAGCTTTTTCACTCAGAAAGCACAGGGTTAAATTAATGCAAGTCTAATATATCTACCAATAATAAGGAAAGGCCAGCTGAAAGTGTATAAATGTGAAATGTAGTTCATGTATGAGCTTATTAGCAGATACAGATGTAGGAATAGTGAAAATAAATGTTTGGTAAACCATGTTTATTTTTCTTTTATTTAACCCTTACTTAACCAGGTGGGCACATTGAGAATAGTTTCTCATTGGGAAGGGTGACCTGGCCAACGTAAAGTGCCATGGCCAGTGGTGGAAAGAGTACTGAAAATCAGGGCCCGTATTTATCAAGCTTCTTAGAATTACTCTTAAGAACACTGCTAAGACTTGACTTAAGAGTAAGAAAATTATTGGCTCAAAGCTGCGCTTAAAAGTTATTTATCAAACATCTCAGTCTTACTTTTAGTGAAGTGTAGGACTAAATCTTAAGTGTCAGCCTTAGAGCTGATTCACGACACTTTTCTGTGCCGCAAACGGGATTTTGGATGACGACATAGGCGAGATCCAATCACTGAATAGATCTACTTGTTTAAGAATATTCTCAGATGAATTCACATTCAATGGTGACATTCATACGAGGAGTTGACATTCAACAAACATTTGACAATAAAGAATTTTCAAGATAATCCATTATGATATACATAATATATATCTTTGTAAATTAAAGATCAAAAAAGGTTTCCAACACGTTTTCCACTATTTCTCAATTAAATATTTCAAACGAGTGTGCTGTTAACTGACCTGCCTATATATAGGGGTGGGTATTGACAAGTACCTCGCAATACAATATATATCACGATACACATGTTACTATTCAATACATCACGATTTATTGCAATATCACAACTGAATCCCAATACTTACTGAAGTGCTAAAAAACACAAATAATATCAATTTTATACTTCAAAAGGGCAATCTTTTGTTAATGGGGGTTACTTAAAGATTGTCTTTTGAATTATACAGTCTAATAATATTACCCATAATAAGAAATTGAACTTAAATTTGAAAAAACATACATTTAAGGATTCACCTTCAGAATAGTTTAACAAGTGCGACTTAACGGCAGGATATCAACAGCAGTGTCAGGTAAGTTATATTGAGAGCATATTTTCAACACCTAAAGGGCTTAACGTGATTTAATGTAGGCCTACCCAAACAACGATCAACAATAACCACATTTCTCTTTCATTTTCTTCCCCATAACCACTAAAAACTGAAGAAACTAGTTATGGGGAGAAATATGAGAGAGAAATGTGGTTATTATTGATCGTTGTTTAGGTACATTAAATCACGTTAAGCCTTTTCCTTACAATAGGCTCTAATGGAGCAGAAAGACTTAACGAATTTGGATTAGTTGTTTTTATAGTTTTCAGTGGTTATGATGAGAATTATGAGAGAGAAATGTGGTTAATATTGATTGTTGTTTAGGTACATTAAATCCCGTTAAGCCTTTTCCTTGCCATTGGAGCCAATGAAGAAGAAAGCTTTAATGTAAGATTACTTCTATAATCATTTGATTTCGGTTTAGTTATTTTGACAGGCTTAATTGTTCATGACAAGATATGGCCATGAGAAATTTGGTGACGATTGATACTTGTTTAGGTACATTAAACCACGTTAAGCTTTTTCACGTTAAGCATTTTATTATGTCCCTACC
>JACXGM010028951.1:0-13845 GCA_016801145.1 Umbra pygmaea
TCAGGGGGTCCTCCATCACCATGCCACCCTGGGTCCCTACAACACTGCACACATACTGACATTTCTGCATGCACTACATGCCGCAGTCACATAGGACCAACCAGGGCAGCCCATGTTCGTTGTCATCTGGGATAATGTCAGTTTCTACTGCCCCCTTATTTCCCGGTCCTCAACCTGATAGGGGAATTATTTTCGGCATTGACCGCCTACACATGCACGCGTGCCACTCCTGCGAGCAATGGAGGAGGCATGCAGAGACATCGAGGTGGGCTCGATCCACGGGTGGATACGCCACGCCCGGCGATATTTTCCCGTTGCCTGGCAAGGGAGAACATCGCCTGTGATGTGGACGAGGTGACGTGGCCCGACCCCAATCGACGGAGTGATCCCTGACTTGTAATGGGAGTTGTTTTACTACCTATACAATGTATCACTGAGGCTTGGTTACGGGAATAAAAATGGTTTAAAGACTACAAATGACAGAAGTGTCTTGAGTAAAGTTAACCAGTGTGTTGTGTCTGTTTGACTGTTTGTTGTTCATGTGCATGTGTGTTAACTATTGATCTTAAGAGGGCCTTTTGAAGTCAGAGTATAAAGTTTTGATTGCAGAATGGAAGTTTTGATTGCAGAATGGCAGTTTTGACATGGCAGTTCAATGTTAATCTTCAAGTGTTGTGTAAAGCATTCTTGTGTGTTGAGTTTTGACTCAATGAGCCAAATTATGCATTTTTTGTGTTAGCAATTGGAAAAAACTGTAACATGAGCAACTCTGTCATGGTTATCAGGGATGTAGTGGAGGTTAAATGCACATAAACGCCATTTAAACACCTCCCAAAATTCAGAAATAGCGTTTATCCATCTCTAAAATGTGTTTATCCACCTCTAAATAGCATTTATCCAACTCTAAATAGCCTATCATTTTTAAGCCTCTCTAAATTAAGCTTATGTCGTTTTAGTTTCATACTGTTCATTATTCGTTTCATAGGTTGTTAAACCTACGACGAAGTCTATCCATACTGCGCTACATTTTGTTGTTGAGAAAAAGCAGATGTCGTCACAACACATGCCCTGCCCCCAGCGTACACTACATTGTGTCTCATGTACTGTAATGAATGGATTTTAAAAATTAATATATGCCAGTTTTGTAAACGCCATCAAGACAGCAGCCCTCCTCCTGATGACAGCAAACGGCCATCGGCTACAAGCCCAAAGTAACAGTGAGCTTGGAAAACAGTACTAAACTT
This sequence comes from Umbra pygmaea, assembly GCA_016801145.1. NCBI lineage: Eukaryota > Metazoa > Chordata > Actinopteri > Esociformes > Umbridae > Umbra > Umbra pygmaea. Next base: position 1,245 of record JACXGM010028951.1, read on the forward strand.
CATGTTTTTGAGATTAATTCGGTTCACTTTAGATTCATGCCACTGACTCAACAAGCCATAGCTTTGACTAGGTTACCCCTTCCAGGCACAAAGTCGCAAGTCACCTCTTCCTTTTCTCATTAGCCCATGTTACAAGTAAGATTCAGTATACAGTATAATGTCAGATAAATAACTGGATGTAATTTCATGCATTCTCTGGCATTTAAGCTACTGAAAGTTAGTGACAACAATCCCCCTTTGCTAGTCAGCCAGTTAATGACCGCAGTAAAGATAGTTTGCGGTGTGATATTCAGATTTCGTTTGGCTGCAGTCCCGCAGTGTGGTGTCGTAGACATGCAAATAATATCTCATGTCGTTATTCATGATTTGTGAATTTGTGTGTTGTGGTCCTTCGGTCCGAAATCCGTGTTTTTTATACAGACTTTTAACTTTAAATTGCGTATAGCTCCAAAGGTCGGTATATTTGAAGACTGAGCCCAGTGTCATGTTAATATGCTAGATTTGTGAATTTTGCCTGTAAAACAGCTGGTAAGTCCGCTAGACAGGAATGTAGAAAATAGGCATTTTTTATGTTTAACATCTATTTATAATAAGCACACAGAACGTTGGATCATAAAAATAGTTAACTGACCACTACTAAATGCTTTATAACTACGTTAGTTAACCCTGAAATACGTGTTAATAAAGCATTTTGAAACACAATACAGATATGCTTATAAATCAAGAATAAAGCATTTATAGCTATTTTATAAAGTGCTTATTAATGTCTATTAATGCTTTATAAATGATGAATTAACTGTTTACTAATGCTTAATTAATGATTAATAGCGTGCCATTATTATAAACTGTTAGAATAATGGTAATTTGGAGATATTGGAGATATCTGGACCGCAGCCAAACGAAATCTGAATATCAAACCACAAACTATCTTTACTGCGGTTAGTTAATATTATAATAATATTTACCAACCCTGTTTGTGGTGTAGCCTGAAATAGAGTTGAATTTATCATAATTAGCTCACCAATAAAACACAATCTACAGTACAATGTCTTCACAACTAATTGTGGATGATGCTACATGGCTTCAAATCCCAGACATAGCCTAATAAATTCCTTGGAGAAAAAACTGGGCTAGTTAACTCTGACTGGCTACCATTTTAAATGATTGAAGGGAGAGTCACCCCTCCCCCTTCTCGAAATGGTACTGGCACAGAGACAGTATTAAGTAAATTAACTTAAAGGTGCAGATAGGCTATAGCATTCAGACTGGATACCTAGACATTGAATGCATGCAAAAAAATGTTTTAATGGTTTGGCTGAAAGGGTTAGCCTATAGGCCGTATAATGTGACCGTCTACTTGACAGGATGTGGTGTGTTTTTCTCAATTTTAACTTCATTTTACCAACAGAGGTGAGACAGACAATGATGCAGAGAGCACAGAGAGAGGAGATAGAGCGAGGGGATAAGGAAAGAGGAGGAAAAGAGGTAAGTCAAACAGAGAATGAAGAAACAGAGACAGGACAATTTGAGAGAAGGGACAGAGAAAGGAGGGAATGTTGTTTATCACCTGTAACAATGTAATTGAACATTAGGAGCATAAAGCGATATCATTATGTACAGGTCCTTCTCACGAAATATGCATATTGTGATACAGTTCATTATTTTCCATAATGTAATGATAAAAATTAAACTTTCATATATTTTAGATTCATTGCACACCAACTGAAATATTTCATGTCATTTATTAGTTTAATACTGATGATTTTGCCATACAGCTCATGAAAACCCCAAATTCCTATCTCAAAGAATAGCATATCATGAAAAGGGTCTCTAAACGAGCCATTAACCTAATCATCTGAATCAACTAATTAACTCTTTTTAAGTATCTTTGGCAAACTTAGGTTAATATGGATGATTCTGGTCATTTTTTACATCTCTGTTTCATAAGTATTACGAAAATTATAAAATCTGAGAGGTTAGCAGTACATTTCAAATGGTCATTGATTCGGAAGTGTGTCCCATTATTTATGAACAACGCACCTGTGCCACAGGCTGTTGTTAAATGCTCACACATGGATGGTAATAAAATAGTAATTTCCACATAAGAAGATTGATTTTACCTGGGAAAACTATGCTCAATGTCATTTCTGGGACTCTTTGATGATGAAAAAGTAGGATTTTTGATTACAAAATGCTATTTTCCCCACTAAGGCCTGCTATATTTCGAAGCTTCTAGCAAGCTAATAGCTGTTGTTTGTTGGCATGCATGTCCAATTAGTACTCATCAGTATCTCATTTTTATAGCTATTGTAAAATGAAGACATAGACTAGATTGCTGAGTTTTTAAGCTTTGTAAAGATATAAGATATGTAAATATATAACCTAAAAATATAACTTGTGATCAGTGATAGTATAACACCTTATCTTTCTTAGAGGAAATAAAAAAGATTTGTTTTTGTAACAGGAGCACATCTCAGATTATGCCGGCTAATTATCTCGTTGTTATAGCTATTGTAAAACGGACGCATGGACCAGATTGCTGAGTTTTTAAGCTTTGTAAAGATATAAGACATATATATAACTTAAGAATTGAGGTTGTGAGGCGTGTTTCTATTTGACATCGATTCTATTTGAGCTACAAACCGGCTGGCTGTGTGTACAAGCTAATCGCTTTAAAAAATATGTCTATTTTTTTAAAAGGAACACATCTCACATTATGCCGGCTAATTATCTCGTTGTTATAGCTATTTTGAAACCTGAGACATTAGGTAAATCCCTGAGTGTCTAAGCTTTGTAATGATATAAGACATGTATATATAACCTAAGATGTTCGTTTGTGAGCTTTGATTTCAAACCACCTTCTATATTTTTTGAGGCACTTGTGTACAAGACTCGTAGCTCACATAATGAGATTTAATGTTTATTTCTATTATAGCTAAAGTAAAACGGAGACATTAGATAGATTGCTGAGATTTTAAGCTTTCTGTACATATAAGAAATGTATATATTTGCCAGCGGCCTGGGCAATACGAGGGTCCCCGATCTATAGTGGTGTTATTTCAAAGCTATACCACAAAACAAAGTGTGCTTAAGGCAGCGTGGATGAAGAAAATTATACAAGTGAATGGTAACAGGATCTATTTTGACGAAGATTTTACTCCAGCTGTCTATAAGGAAAGGGGGAAATACAAAGATGTGCGTAAAGTGTTGCGCTAGAGAAAAATCAAACACCATATGTTATTTCCGGCCAAATTGAAAATATTCTGTGAAGACGGCAATACCAAGATCTTTGAAAATCCAGTGGCTGCTGTGCGTGGCCTATCTGAGTTCGGCATTAAAATGGATCTACCTGCGGAGGCACCAAACCTGGAAACAACGCTAAGTGCAGCAGGTTGGCAAACTGTCAGTCCCAATAAAAGGAAAACGTTGGTGTGTAATTTCTTAGAGGCAGTCAAATCATTGCTGGCAAACAAGCATCTAGAGGGAGCGACATCCTAAAGTTTCAGGGGGATTTGGATCGTCTATGGATCAAGAATATGGCTGGGAAAAGTAAATCAAGAATGGAACGTGCACAGAAGGTACTGACCTCAAATTTTTATTTTAAAGGCGCATTAATGGAACTGTTGCGCTTCGAGTTTCGCTTTTCGGTATTTTTGTTTGAACACTTGATTTATGGCTGAATTAAGGAAACCATTAGAGATGAGAGAAAATGGTGAATACAAAATATATGATTGGATGTTGATTTGGATTCAGAAAGGCATGTATGTAACCATAGTTTATTTCCGTGTAAATATTATAGTGAGGATGAATTCAATTTAAATGTTAAAGCAGACAACAATTTTTCACTTATCCATTTTAACTGCAGACGTCTTTATACAAACCTTAATAAAATTAAAGAGTTTTTAAATACATTAAAAACTCAGTTTGATATTATCGCGTTCTCCGAAACATGGTTAAATGCTGTTAAGGGTTATGATCTGGGAATTGATGGATATAGTTTGTATCATGTTGACAGACTTGGAAAACGAGGAGGAGGGGTGGCATTGTGGGTCAGAGAAACATACATATGTAAGATTGTTGAAAAGATGTCTGGAGATGGTGGAGATTGAGTTGGAATCAAAGCAAAAAATAATTATAGCTTGTGTCTACAGAGCACAAGGCTCAAATGTAGATGTATTCAAAAATAAACTTACTGATCTTGTAGATTGTACAATGCTAAATAAGACCATGTGGTTATGTGGTGATGTTAATATTGATTTAATGAATCCACAAGGCCAAACAACAACCCAGGAATTTCTAAACGAAATGTTCAGTAAAGGTATGTTTCCGGTGATATCGCAACCCAGTAGAGTGACACGGACAACTTCAACATTGATTGATAATATTTTTATTATTAATATTGACATCACTTTCTATAGCGGTCTGCTGTTATGTGACAGCAGCGATCATTTTCCAGTTTTTATTGTCTGTGGACTAAAAACTGTTAAATAAACAAACAAGGTTTGAAAAAGTCAAATACAATCGCAGGCGGACGGAGAAGGAAATAGAATCATTTAGGAATGATTTGACTAACCAGGATTGGAGTAAGGTTTTTGTGGAGGATGTTAATAGTGCTTATGATGTTTTTTTTAACATATTTGTAACCCTTTATAATAAAAATTGCCCCTTAAAAATTAGTAAAGTGAATAAGTTTGATAAAAAGCCATGGATAACTAGCAGGTTACAGAAGTCATGTAAGAAAAAAAAAATTATATAAAGAGTTTATTAAATATAGGTCTAGCAATCATGAAATTAATACAAATGATACAAGAATAAGTTAATAACGATAATGCGTCAGGCTAAAAAGGATTACTATAGAAATAAATTATATGATTACAGAGGTAATATTAAAGAAACTTGGAAAATGTTAAATAAGGTTATGAAGCCAAATTCGCAGAGTAAAAATCTACCCGAATATTTTGAGCACAAAGAAAAGGTTATTAATAGTGGAACAGATATTGCAGATGAGTTTAATTCTTTCTTCGTCAATGTCGGACCTAACATAGCAAAAAGGCTTGAAAAATCTAATAATTTAGCAGGGTCTAATAGGGGGATAGGAGGTAGCAGAATTTTGCGGTCAATGTTTCTCAATGATTGTAGTGAAACTGAAATCTTAGATATTGTTAGTAAGTGCAAAACTAAAACTTCTTGTGATGGCGATGGAATAGATATGATAATTGTAAAGTAAACTGTAGATTGCATACTTCAACCCCTAACTTATATTTTCAATCTTTCGTTTAGTTCGGGTGTTTTTCCTCAGAAGATGAAGACTGCAAATATACCTATTTTTAAAAAAGGGGATAAACATGAGTTTAATAATTATCGACCTGTATCTATACTTTCACAGTTTTCCAAAATAATAGAAAAATGGTTTACTTATAAATTAGATATATTTCTTGAATTGATGGACATTATTGAAAGGGAAATGAAAGAATTAAAGAAATGGTTTGATTGTAGTAAACTGTTTTTAAACTGGGATAAGACAGATTATATGGTTTTTGGTAATAAGGGAAATAAAGAATGTACAAAATTAGTTATTGAGGATGTAAATATTGAATGTGTATCAGAAATCAAATTCTTGGGGGTTATCCTAGATAGCAAACTGAGCTGGAAGTCTTCAAAGATTTGGTTAAATTTAAAATACTACAAATTATGTGGAGAGTGAAAAATAATTTGGTGCCCGTACATATAAAAAATAAATTCATGTTAATCACAGATAAGGAAAATAGAAGAAATGGAAATTTTTGTGTACCATATTCACGTACTTCACAAAAGCAAAGGGGGTTTCTTGTAATTGGGATTAGTTTATGGAACTCCTTGCATATTGTTCAGAAATCATGTAACATGTTTGTTCAATTCAAAAAAATGTATAAAAAAATGCACTTGATATAAATGAAGAAAGTGAAGTATAAAGTACCAATTGGACACTGGCAAGTTAAGTAACACTGCACTTGAGAAAAAAATATATATATATATATATATATAAATAAATAAAAAATAATACAAAAAAAATAATACAAAAAAAAATAATAATAACAATACATAATATATAAATAAGCAAGCCATCTGTTCTGTGTTAGCCCAGGTTATTGAAAAAAAGGGGGGCATTTAAATATAAGACTATGTCTTCCTTATGCTCCCATTCAGTATTTTAAGTTATTATGATATATTCGTATGTTATTTTATTGTATTTGTAATAACATCAGGACTGAATAAAAGAACTTGATTGATTGATTGATTGATATATAACCTAGAAATTTAACTTGTGAACTGTGATTGTAGTTGAGTTTTTGGGGGTGGTAGGCGGGGTAGTGATCCCTACAGAGTTAAAGTTTATTGTTCTCTCTGTTTTGTCATTTAGTGGACTAACTACCAATCTAATTGGTATCTTCCCAAAAGATGATAAAATGTTTCACTTTCATTTGGTGCTCACATCGCAAACCATTCCCAGTCCTACTATGCAACACTCATTTGAAAGTCAATACGCTTCTGGTGATTCAATCTAAACCCAGCTTCAGATGGCCAACAAGCTTGACAATTATAGTGATAGCTAGGTACTAATGTTACAAACATGTTGGAATAAATTGGAAAAGCAGATTAGATGGGAAAATGATTTTATACACTATACACTGTATTTTGCCATTTCAAAAGGAAATACAGTGATTACGTGATGAACGCTGCTTACGAAGTGTTTGTCATGCACCGGTCTTAAAGTAATTAAATTTAAGCATTTAATGCTGTGGTCTCGTGTGTAACAGGGAAACAATATGCCATATACAGATGGAGCTCATCTAGTTTGTCCACACCCACACTGCGTCACCAAAGGTTACAGTTAGGTAGCATGAAATGGACTATTAGCGACGCATAGTGCCGTTAGACAGCTTACAAAATACACAACACTCCCTGAATGACAAGTACAGCAGTCATGTTTTCTGGTGAAATCAGTAAGGTGTAGTGGGTTTGTCTTTTACCATTGATGCAGAAGTTTGCAAGTTCAAATCCCTCCTAGGGATATTGATTTCTTTGGACAGAGACTGCCATTAAACAAAAGTAAGTGTATTATTATAAAATGCAATTCTTAATGTAAATAAAGCCAATGTCATTACTGTATGAATTGCATGGAAATTTGTATCGAAATATGATGTGATCCGTCATTTGTTTTTGTAGCATTTTCTATTTTTTTCCTGTTTAAAACATTTTGAATTCTTCATGAACACAAACTAATTGGTAAAAAGTAATACATCACATTCCAAATTATTATGCAAATTGGAATTAAGTGTAATTAATATTAACCATGTTTTTTTTCAATCAAACTCATGGATTGTATTGTGTCTCCGGGCTCTTTGGATCACTGAATCCAATGTCAGACACGTGATAATTTGTTTGCCTGGTGAGCCCAGTTAAAGCAAAATGACTCAAGGACTTAGGATGTTCCACATTATTAAGCAGGCCACAGGTTTCAAGCAATATGGGAAAAAAGGATCTCTCTGCTGCGGAAAAGCATCAAAGAGTGCAATACTTTGGACAAGGTACGAAAACATACAATATTTCACAAAAACTTAAGTGTGAATATTGTACGGTGACGAGATCTGTGGCTGAATTAGAGCACAGATGGGTCTGTGCAGATAAAGAGATAATGAGGAAGGTTACTGCCAGACAAATTCATTGGATTAAGAGAGCAGCTGCTAGAATGCCATTACAAAGCAGCAAACAGGTATTTAAAGCTGCTGGTGCCTCTGCACCCCCGCGAACCTCAGGGTGTAGGATCCTCCAGAGGCTTGCAGTTGGAAAAACCTATTCGGCCATCCTAACCAATGCAGAAATGGTTGCAGTGGGCCCAGAAATACATTAAGACTAATTTTTAAACTGTCTTGTTTACTGATGAGTGCCGTGCAAACCTGGATGGTCCAAATGGATGGAGTAGTGGTTGTTTGATGGATGGCAACCATGTCCCAATAAGGCTGTGACGTCAGCAAGGAGGTGGCAAAGTCATGTTTTGGGCTGGAATCATGGGGAAAAAGCTGGTAGGCCCCTTTGGGTGGGAAAGAGCTAGTAGGCCCCTATAGGGTCCCTGAAGGTGTGAAAAAGACATTGGGCAAAGTATATAGAGTTTCTGACTGACCACGTTCTTCCATGGTACAAAATGAAGAACCGTGCCTTCTGTAGCAAAATCATCTTCATGCTTGACAATGCACCATTGGCTGCTATGGGCATACAAGGAGAGAAACTCATGGTATGTCACCCAACCTCCCTTTGAGAACCTTTGGAGCATCCTCAAACAAAAGATCTATGAGGGTGGGAGGCAGTTTGCATTAGATCTCTGAATGATCTAATGTTGACCTAAATGACTAATGATGATAAATAGAATCCACCTGTGTGTAATCAAGTCTCCGTATAAATGCACCTGCTCTGTGATAGTCTCAGAGGTCCGTTGAAAGCACAGAGAGCATCATGAGGAACAAGGAACACACCAGGCAGGTCCGAGATACTGTTGTGGAGAAGTTTAAAGCCGGATTTGTATACAGAAAGATTTCCCAAGCTTTAAACATCCCAAGGAGCACTGTGCAAGCGATAATATTGAAAGGGAAGGAGTATCAGACCACTGCAAATCTACCAAGACCCGGTCGTCCCTCTAAACTTTCAGCTCATACAAGGAGAGGACTGATCAGAGATGCAGCCAAGAGGCCCATGATCACTCTGAATGAACTGCAGAAATCTACAGCTGAGGTGGGCGAGTCTGTAAATAGGACATCAATCAGTCATATACAGCACAAATCTGGCATTTATGGAAAAGTGGGAAGAAGAAAGCCATTTCTGAAAGATATCCATAAAAAGTCTAGTTTAAAGTTTGCCACAAGCCACCTGGGAGACACACCAAACATGTGGAAGAAGGTGCTCTGGTCAGATGAAACAAAAATTGTACTATTGAACTTTTTGGCAACAATGCAAAACGTTATGTTTGGCGTAAAAGCCACACAGCTTATCACCCTGAACACACAATCCCCACTGTCAAACACAGTGGTGGCAGCATCATGGTTTGGGCCTGCTTCTCTTCAGCAGGGACAGGGAAGATGGCTAAAATTGATGGGAAGATGGATGGAGCCAAATACAGGACCATTCTGGTAGAAAACCTGATGGAGTCTGCAAAAGACCTGAGACTGGGATGGAAATTTGTCTTCCAACAAGACAATGATACAAAAAATATAGCAAAATCTACAATGGAATGGTTCACAAATAAACATATCCAGGTGTTAAAATGGCCAAGTCAAAGTCCAGACCTGAATCCAATCGAGAATCTGTGGAAAGAACTGAAAACTGCTGTTCACAAATGCTCTCCATTCAACCTCACTGAGCTCGAGCTGTTTTGCAAGGAGGAATGGGCAAAAATTTCAGTCACTCTATGTGCAAAACTGATAGAGACATACCCCAAGCGACTTACAGCTGTAATCGCAGCAAAAGGTGGCGCTATAAAGTATTAACTTAACGGGGCTTAATAATTTTGCACACCCAATTTTTCAGTTCTTTATTTGTTAAAAAAGTTTGAAATATCCAATAAATTTTGTTCCACTTCATGATTGTGTCCCACTTGTTGTTGATTCTTCACAAGAAATTACAGTTTCATATCTTTATGTTTGAAGCCTGAAATTTGGCAAAAGGTCGAAAAGTTCAAGGGGGCGGAATACTTTCGCAAGGCACTGTACTATTATTTAGTTTTTTAATAACAGTGTACTGTATCTTCTAATATTTAGTTTATTAATCACAGTGTGCTGTATCTTCATAGTATTTTGTATATTAATGACAGAGTACTGTCTCTTCTATTATTAATTTATTAATTACAGTTTACTGTATCTTCTGTTATTTAGTTTATTAATCACAGTGTACTGTATCTTCTAGTATTTAGTGTAATAGCTACAGTGTACTGTATCTTCTAGTATTTGGTTTATTAATCACAATTGACCCTGAAATTAAATGTTCAAACTATCAAAAAAACATGTAACTTGCGCTGTTAAGATTGAAATAGCTTTTGATTTCATTAAATATTACCCCCTAATGCTGCAAATTCACAATTTTCAGTTCTTTACAACCTATAAAATGTTTTGAAACTCTGTTGTGCATAATAATTTTGAACAGTGCATTTTGAGTTTTTTATTTAAAAAAAATACTGTTTTCATTGGGTGGATTGTTCAATGAAATGTGACTTATACCATAACGGTTGGTGACTTGAAAATTATACTGACTGTCATTTGTATCAACTGTTTAGGAAAATCAGTGTAAAATATGATATGCTAAATAATTTGGAATGCTTTATCCATATTGACAAACTCTGGCATAAATTATGTATTCAATCACAATTAAACAATGGTTCTGTAAAATAACATATTTTTAGACAGTGACTAACATTAAGCAAATATAATTGTTTTATTATAAAATGCATATTTTAATGTAAACAATATAATAAATTTGATAATTTAAATAAAGCCTTGTTTGTTTTAATACAGTTTTAAGAAAGTCAAGCAATATTGTCAAATCCTCTATCATTCAATAAACAAATAACCAAACCTTATAGAGTATGAAGTCTCTTTAAAAAAAGCCACTTTTTGAAAGAAATGTACTGTACATTAGTCCTGTTTTCCACCAAAATTCTAGCGAGGAACGTAGCGTTTTGGTTAAAGACCCTAGTCAGCAATGTGCGATGCAGGAAATTGTGAGTTCGAATCCATGAAATGGGCATCCATTTTATTTCTTCATGATCTTTCTTTTGAGAAGGCACATTCAAATTGTAGAAAAAAAGAGACTTCATAACTACACAGTGATCAATTCATTGAAAACACAGAATAAAAAATGTTTCCTTATGGTCAATGGTTATTTATGAACTCCCTTTACCTTTACCTGGAAAATTCTGATTTCATTAAGAACTTCCCCAAACGGGTGAAGCCAGCCATTTTTATGTGTTAGAATGTTAACACATTAATGGTTGTCAATTATATTTTTAGGAGTGTTCTGATTTGTCTATGTTTCATTGGGGATAAGGTATACCAAATGCATCAAACTCCCCCACTGACTACAGATGTATGCTGCTGTAATTGATCGGTAATACTGTGTCATTCAGTGAGAAGCAAATAGCGCTGATCATTTACTGCCTCAAAATTGAGTCAATGAATAGATGTGCTCAGACTGCATTTCAATGCAAATTTACAGCCAGGTGAAATGCAGACATTTGGGTGGGTGTGGGGTGGTATATTTGGATAGCTGTACACCAAATTAAAATTAAAGCAACAATGAAACCACTGACTGAACATACTGGACACAGCATTTCTTGTGAATGTAGGCACCATGACATTTGGAAACGTACAATATCAAAGTATACATAAAATAAACATTTTTTCCCCCATTAGATATTTTATAGACAGTGTAGAATTTTGCGCATCAAAGGTTACTTAATAAATAAAAAATGCAGTTTAGATGGAATGTTTTATTTATATCAATATAGCATACATATTGAATTATTATATAAAATTCTAAGAAACATATGAAGTGATCGTGTTCAAACATTTTATGTTATATGAACCAAAGTGAAAACAGTGATCTCTAATAAAATAAAAGCTGTAATGCATAGTGTCTGATAAATATAATAACAAAGTTATACAATAGTCACGCACGGATCGGCCGTTCGAAAGACAAGGTACAGGTAGAAACACTTATGCTATCGAGGCCATACAGTATGTGGAATGCTTGGTTTTAGACCTGTGTAACTTTTTTAAACTACACACAAATACAAAAACAATGTTTTAGCACGAGTAAACATTAAGAACTAACATACTGGATGAAGTGGTTGAAAACATCAACTTAAATATAAAGTATAGAAAATAGTAGAAACATTTCACAATATGCAACTAGCACCAAATGCATATTATGGACAAAATAATAATGTGTATTTTCAGAAATGAGTTATATTGTCTCTATATTATTCCTGTGTTCAGTAAAAACATATATACATATATACAGGTCCTTCTCAAGAAATTAGCATATTGTGATAAAGTTCATTATTTTCCATAATGTAATAATAAAAATTAAACTTTCATATATTTTAGATTCATTGCACACCAACTGAAATATTTCAGGTCATTTATTGTTTTAATACTAATGATGTTGGCATACAGCTCATGAAAACCCAAAATTCCTATCTCAAAGAATTAGCATATCATGAAAAGGGTCTCTAAACGAGCTATTTACCTAATCATTTGAATCAACTAATTAACTCTAAACACCTGCAAAAGATTCCTGAGGCTTTTAAAGACTCCCAGCCTGTTTCATTACTCAAAACCGCAATCATGGGTAAGACTGCCACCCTGACTGCTGTCCAGAAGGCCATCATTGACACCCTCAAGCAAGAGGGTAAGACACAGAAAGAAATTTCTGAACAAATAGGCTGTTCCCAGAGTGCTGTATCAAGGCACCTCAGTGGGAAGTCTGTAGGAAGGAAAAAGTGTGGCAAAAAACGCTGCACAACGACAAGAGGTGACCGGACCCTGAGGAAGATTGTGGAGAAGGACCGATTCCA
>JACXGM010028952.1:0-13844 GCA_016801145.1 Umbra pygmaea
ACACATTCCGGACTCGAACACATTCCGGACTCGAACACATTCCGGACTCGAACACATTCCGGACTCAAACACATTCTGGACTCAAACACATTCTGGACCCAAACACATTCTGGACCCAAACACATTCTGGACTCAAACACATTCTGGACTCAAACACATTCTGGACTCAAACACATTCTGGACTCAAACACATTCTGGACTCAAACACATTCTGGACTCAAACACATTCTGGACACAGACTAATTACGGAGCCCCATTGGATAAGTATTATTGTTTACATACATACATACATACATACATACATACATACATACATACATACATACATACATACATACATACATACATACATACAGTAAATCTTACATACATATGTACTGTACATACATACATACATACATACCATGTATACTTGTGTATAAGTCGATCTTGTATATTAGTCAAGGGCAGTTTTTTGACCAACAATTACGAAATATGCTATGACTCGTGGATAGGTTGAGGGTAAAACTTGGGGCTATGAAATTATGTGATTTTTATAATTTTGTCAGATTTTACCTAGCAGCAATCGCTGCACTGTATACTAAATTATGGCTTGTTATACAAGAGCATATACGGTAGTCTTAATAGTCACTCAACAACAAACAAGAGTCAACAGTCAATTGAGTTCCACTTATCTGGTGTATTCAGATAAGAGTCATTAGACCTACACTCTTTGAATGAATCTGAATTTATCTTAGCATTATTCGAGGTCTGGCAACACTGCATCGTTTTTGTTATTTGGACCAGTTGTCATTTTCTGTAAATAAATTCTCTGAATAACAACATTTTTACTTATTGACGAGATATTGGGAGAAATGTTGTCAGTAGTTTATGGAATAAAACAAACATTTTTATTTGACAAAATGCAGATGGAATAGCGGAATCCAGACATTGACACAGAATTCAACAAAATAAAAAAATATATCAATTTGTTTCTATAATTCAAATATAGTCCCGTAATATTCATTATAAATGACACCACATTTCTTCTACACTAAAATGCAGCAAAATATAAATTTGTAAATTAGCATTTTATGCAGCATGTGTTTTTCTACCAAACTAGGCCAATTAAGCAAATTAAGCAGCCTGATGGCCTGGGGGGAAAAGCTGTTGTACAATTTGACTGTTTTAGACAGGATGCTCCTGTAATGGCGGTGCTTAATGAACCTGAGGGGCTGAAACAGTTTGTGTCTCGGATGGCTGGCATCAGCAATGATCTACTTTTCAACTGGTGTTGTAGGTGCCTTCCAGGGGGGCAGTGAGGCCATGATAACACATTCAGCTGAGGGTCGCACTCTTTACAGAGCCAAGTAGTGTTCCCATACCAAACAGTGATGCATCATGTCAGAATACTCTTGATAATCCCATTAAACGCTGTGAGAGCTCTCTGGGACAAGTCAAACTTCTTCAGCCTCCTGAGGATGAACAGAGGCTGCTGTGCCTTAACCACCATAGATGAGTGTAGTGACCAGTCCAGTTTCTCTGAGAGGTGAACAACACTGAGGTCTGCTACCCTCTCCACGGCGACTCACTGTCAGGCCCTGTTGAAATTTCAAGTGTCTGGTCATCAGGCAGTTTGTTTGAGCTGATATCACAACTCGTTGTAGTGGTTTTAAACATGTTTGGTTTTTTTGGTGTGAATGTTATTATTTTGCAGTGTTGAGCTATACACTGTGTGGACAAATATTAGGCAAGTCAGTCTTTTGACCATATCATCATTATTATGCATATGTTCCAACTCCAAGCTGTATAAACACTAATGCTTATTGGATTTAAGCATATCAGGTATTTCTGTAATGAGGGAGGGTGTTGCCTAAGGAGATCAACACCCTATATCAAGGTGTACATAATTATTAGGCATCTACTGTTCCTCAGGCAAAATGGGCCAAAATTGAGATTGAACTGACTCAATTTTGAAAGAAATAAATTGTAAAAAGTCTTCTGCTGAATGGAAAAAATAGAATTCTGCCTGTTTTACTCGTCTCTGGGAATGCGCTTGTCACAGGCCAACCGACCCCACAGGGACTCAGACATTCTCAGATAATCTACATTACAGATGTTACTTGTCTAATTTCGTGACGCTCATACCACGTCAATGTATGTTACATTTAGTTAACTACTCTGAAAATGCAGCCAATTTCGACTATACAATTCTCGATTGCAAATTTTATATTTTATTCTATTCAAACGTTTGTAGGAGTAGATTTTACTTGCATTCCAATTCAATAAACAAAAGTGGGTGTGTCCTCCATTCTCCAGGATGCATTGCAGAATGCTGTGAGAAATGTTGTATTTATATATAAACAAGTTACAGTCTGACATATTGTTTATAGTTTAAAACAATCCTGAATGCCCAAAAGACATTCAAAACATTATTAGAACTCATTATATTAATGCTGACTTGAAAGCTGCTCCCTGTAACTTCAGTTTTCTGCAGAATCAATCACAGCGCTGTGGTGCAATGGGTAAATCACACACCTACCATGCAAAAACATTGCAAGTTAAAATTTTACAACCATCATTGTTTCACTTTTCAGGACATAAATGGGTAACAAACAGCATTGTGTTATGGCATTGGGAAAAACTGTATGGACAACCTACACAGCCTCCTCTTGTCTTAATTTATTCAAGATCGCCTTTTCACTTAGCTGCAACATTTTACATAATTCAGTGCCCATATTAAACAGAAATACTTCTCTATGCAAACAGTTATTTGAATCAAACTTACAAGTAAATGCTATTGTTGTTCTACAGTACCTATCATTTTATTTATATTTTCTGTAAATTGTTGAGACATACAATTGTACTGTACAATTGATTACCTCACTCTAAACAATTGTATAATAGCACTAATTATTTATTCTATCCCGCTGAAATAAAGAGCAGGGAAGATCTAAAAACAATTAGATCAAAGAAAAATGTACTGTAGGCTACTAGATCTTTGAATAGTTCCAAAAGGTCTAAATTAGGACTTTCCTATAAGAAATGTGGGTAAATAACATGGTAGAATTAGCATTGAAACAAGCAAATACATTTTAATTGAATAAATAACATGAAAGATCAGGATCAGACTTTGTTAACAATTAAAAGTTGTAATTTGCTAATTTAAATGAAATCTCCTGGCCAATACAGCTGCATTTTCAGAATATAATACATGATTGTTTTGCGTTAAAAATTATTCCTGTGGAAAAAATGTAGAATACTGCATTAACACAACCTCCCTTTGTATAGCCTCATAGTATTTTTAGAAAGCAGCTAAATATTGTCAAATAGCCTATCCACATCAAAATGCCAAATTATATAAAAACATTTCCATCGATATCGACCACACCTGCTCTAAATGATATATTATTTCACAATTAAATAATGGTTCCTTAAAATAACAGTGAAATAACATTGCTGACCCGTGGCACAAGATTTTCATGAGCAAATACATCTGCATCTTCTGTACATGTGTCACGGTTGTGTTGAGAGATGGGAGACCCAGGCAGTTGATTGCAGATGGTAAACATGATGATTTATTGTGATAACTCCAGGACATAGACAACGGCAAGATTGCAGGGTACACCTATTAGTGAGCACACAACGAGTGTTTATACAGCTAAATTATGTGCTCTTTAAAAACAGTGGCACAAACACTGAACAGCTACACATGTAAACAGTCGTACGCCAAAACTTCCAAACTAATAGGGACTCACTTGTCACAACCCGCATATATCCTCTCCTGAATTGTCTTCGAACAATAAAAAAAAACTCTTACAACATTTAACAGCAAACAACAATCGACCACCTCTCTCTGATCTGGGCAGCCTATATAGGAACGCTAACTGGTTAACAGGACACAGCTGTACGTAATCATTCATTAAACAGATCTACAAGATACCAGCCTACCTACCCTCACACCTATCTGCAACAGATGCCCAAATCAGAGAGAGGTTTCACATACATAAAGGGACATTACACCTATTTTCCGTACAACCGAAAACTACTTGCAAAGCACTGAAATCACAACAACATATTAACAGAATAACACACTATACAATGAATCAACTAATATATATACAGTATATATATATATATTTGGAGACCATCCTCATAGTTCACGTGTCTATTCCAGCCCTCCCTGGGCTGGATGTGACAACATGTAAACGAAACTTGACTTTATTCCAAACTGAAACTCACATTAAAATAGGAACACCATGCAAAGACATTCAAATTAAAAAGCCATCGCCTCCCCTAACTAGAACATTCTGATCACTTCTCTGTAAATACACCCCATATCAAACTTGTGAAAAACCATTATGTGTAGCAAGAAGGGATGGACGAGTATCAAGTGTGATCAAACCAATGGGAGAATGACGAGATTCTAAATTTTTGTCCATATATATCTGGCTTGCGTTCCGAACGTTGTTCTAGAATAGGCTAATACAATTAATATTCTATGCAGTATGACTGCCTTTAAACTAGATGATCAACATCTGTATGTGAAAAGGGTATTACAGATTGATTTTAGAGAATAAAGTATTATCGTCTTTACTAGTGACTGAGGTCGTACACATCCAGTGGGACCATGATTTAAGAAATTAAAAGTTCCATCCATGATATTTATTCAATAAAAAAATAGGTTTGCTCTTTTAGAGACCCACTTATAATGCTATAAAAACTGTATTAAAATTTTTTTAACAAAGCGATTAATATGACATTATTTTTCCCAAGTGTTTTGTAGTGTTTTCTGTTGTCAGGGAAACAATATCTAACATTCTATGCCAGCACAGAATTATATGAAAGGATGCCCCAAAGTGAAACAGTGATCTTGAATAAAATGCAAAAGAAATACATAATTCAAAATTTCTAATTAATATGAGTTATATAGTTTTTGATTTCAAGGTACACTGTGGAGTTTAGATGGGACAAATATTTTGCAAGAAAGTAGTTCAATTGTTACAGCTCTACAAATAGTACATTTAACTTCACAATGTAGTTTTAATGATAGAGTAATGCGCTATTGTAAATGAATACGACTCAGACCACAGGAGAACAATTGCACATAAGCTTATATTTAATGAGTAAAGTTCAGAGGAGCAAAATTGATGTCAAACAGTTGTCCGGTGATTGTGATCTTGGAAGTGGGGTGTGTTTAGCTGGTGTAGAACGTTGAGTTCTGCTATTGTCCAGCGGTGAGATGGGAGAGCTGACAGGAGTCTGGCGAGTTGATCTTACAGAACCCCCCCCCGACGGTCGGCTCCAGAGGGAAGGCCTGCCCTGAGGCCTCGGAGTGGGACGATCAGTGCGGCGACGATGGAAATCCTGGATCACGGCCGGGTCGAGAATGTCCCGTGCAGGCAGGGACCCAGGACCGCACCTCAGGACTGTACCCCTCTCAATGTGGCTTACCCCCCGTCCAATGTATTGAGGACTCTTCAACTGCGCGCAGGTAGGACATGAAAGCACATAGTCATGGACAACATCCCTGAGTGACCACCAGCACCACCAGTATCACCAGTGGAAAGGAGTGTTGATTCTGGTTATTCTGGGTGACCAGACCCCAAGGAGGTGTGACTCTACTGGAGCAGCTGAGGCCGAACAGAGGCAGGTACGAATATCCTTCCCGGGGTGTATCAGGTGGTGCAGGATTTGTAAGGAGGGCATCTTGAAATACAGAGTCTATTTCCCATTGTATCAGTCTTACCAGACAGGAAGGTGGTACAATAGGTTCTGGGTCTGATGAACATGTGGATGGGTCAAACAGGCAATAGAGGGAGTCAGCTTTGACATTCTTTTCCCCTGGTAAATACAAAATAGAAAAATCTAATCGATTAAAGAACAATGACCGGGAATTGAGTCGCTTAGCATTTTTGATATACTCCGGTGAGTATATCAAATATACAAATAGATTCCGGTGGTCGGTCAAGACCACAAATGGATGTTAGGCTCCCTCCAACCAGTGTCGGCATTCTTCTAGTGCTAGTTTGATAGCCAATAATCCTCTATTACCTACATCGTAGTTTCGTTCCGCAGGGGAGAGCCTTTTTGAAAAAAAGGCACAAGGATGAAGCTTAGGTGGCGTTTCTGTGCGTTGTGACAAAACAGCTCCTACTCCAACTTCTGAGGCATTGACTTCCATAGTGAGTGTTTGGGATGGATCAGGCTGACCTAGAACAGGTGATGAGGTTTGATGGTTGTGAGGGCTGCCTCGACAACATTGTCCCAGTGTAATTTATGTGACCTTTGGCTGGTCATTGAGTGGAGCTGCAATTGTACTGAAGTTATGGATAAACCGCCAATAATAATTTTCAAAGCCAAGAAACCGTTGTGGCTTCTTCACGGTTCGAGGCTGTGGCGAACTGTGCACAGCAGTCACCTTGCTGTCATCCATGTGGACCCCACCAGGTGTCAGCACAAATGCCAGGAAGGAGACAGTGGTAACGTGTAAAACACTCTTCTCGGCTTTGACATATGATTGATTGTCGGTAGCCCTTTACATTACAGCACTGTAATAAGATGGTAATAGTGGGATAACAGTGTTATAATAAAGAGGTAATATATGGGTAATAACATGTAATTACCAAAGTAATAACTGGGTAATACATCACAGTAATAAGATAAAATACTGAGATAATAAGGTGATAAGAATGTAACAGATGTAATAACATGCAATTACCAATGTAAAAACTAGGAAAGGGTTCAATGATAAACATATGTATATCTGGGAAATGGTAATATAATTATATCAATATTGTAATAACATGATAATAATAGGTTAATATATGTTGATGTTTTCACAGTATTATAGGCTACTATCAGCGTAATACCTTCCAAATTAGATGAAACTTCTAGGAATTTAAAATGGGTAATTACCATATTATAATAATGAAATTCATCCACCCTGTATGTTCCAAATATTTCCGTTTTGTTTCAAGGTAATACTTTACAAATTATGTTTAATCTTGTCACTTCTTACCTGGAAACACATCTGGTAGTTTCTGTGTAATAACCATGAATCAGTGCTCACAGGTCTGTTACACTTTGAGAGTTCTCTGGGCTACCAGACTCCCCTGCTTCCGGACCAGGAGGCAGACCAATAATTTTTCCGCCACTGTCGTAGGACATGGAAAAAAGCCTGTTCCACTATACTCCTGACGGCATCCAAATATTGCCGTCAGGCAGATCATCACCGGATCCCAGCCCCTCACTATCACACAGGACAGAGAGTGTGGCTGTCCACCCATGGTGAGTTCCAGAATTTGTCTTCCCGGTTCATAGGGCCCTCTGCCGTCCACCTAGCCCTCCCATGGGCCCTCAGAGTGCATCCCACCTTTCATGTCTCACATATCAAGCCTGTTTTCTGTTGTCCTCTGTCCGCAAACCTGCTCCTTTACCACGAGTTGTTAATGGTCATCCTGTCTTTACAGTGTGGTGTCTCCTGAGGCCAACCTCATGGCAGGGGTTTTTCCAGTACCTGGTTGATTGGGAGGGCTACAGCCCAAAGGAGCAAACTGTGTTCCTGCCCGAGACATCCTGCAAACTGTGTTCCTGCCCGAGACATCACTGACTCCTACTGACACCATCCCGGTCAGGTGGGGGTTCTGTCACACCCTAATTCTGTTCAACTGTGTTACCTGCCCCTTCCCCCCCACTCCAGGTGTTCCCTATGTTCTGTTTGTTCCCTGTATATTTAACCTGTGATCTCTCCCTGTTTTGGTTGCCAGTTTGTCTTGTGTGTTCCCAAAATCATCCCAGACAGTTTTCTTGTTTTTCCGGTTTTCCCAGTGTCCGTGCTTAGAACTCCTGTGTACTGAACCATGCCTGTCTATTACCTGATTCTGCCTGCTGATTTGGATTTAATAAATACTGACCATTATCGACTGCCTCCTGTGTCTGCATTTGGGTTGCGATAGGTGTATACAGTGGGTACGGAAAGTATTCAGACCCCTTCAAATTTTTCACTCTTTGTGTCATTGCAGCCTTTTGATAGAATCAAAAAAGTTCATTTTATTTCTCATTAATGTACACTCAGCACCCCATCTTCACAGAAAAAAACTGAAATTGTAGAAATATTGGTAAATTTTAAAAAAAAGAAAAACGGAAATTTCACATGATCATTAGGATTCAGACCCTTTGCTGTGACACTCATATTTAACTCCAATGCTGTCCATTTCTTCTGATCCTCCTTGAGACGGTTCTACTCCTTCATTGGAGTCCTGCTGTGTTTAATTACACTGATTGGACTTGATTAGGAAAGACACACACCTGTCTATATAAGACCTTACAGCTCACAGTACATGTCAGAGCAAATGAGAATCATGAGGTCGAAGGAACTACCCGAGGAGCTCAGAGACAGAATTGTGGCAAGGCACAGATGTGGCCAAGGTTACAAAAGAATTTCTGCAGCACTCAAGGTTCCTAAGAGCACAGTGGCCTCCATAATCCTTAAATGGAAGAAGTGTGGGACATTCTACATTTCAGTTTTTTTCTGTCAGGATGGGGTGCTGAGTGTATATTCATGAGAAATAAAATTAACTTTTTTGATTTTATCAAATGGCTGCAATGAAACAAAGAGTGAAAATTTAAGAGGGGTCTGAATACTTTCCGTACCCACTGTACGTTAAAACACATGCTAGCTGCGCCCGTGTTTTTATATAGAAAGAAAGTCGTCACTATTATTGGGAAAGAGTAACTTACTTTCATGGATCAGCTTCCAAAGTCATGAGTTATACAAATCCACTGTAAATATCTTTCAAGTAGTCAGGATTGTTTTAAATTAAAACATATACCTCCAAATATTCAAGATCATTACAAAAAATATAATAATACATTTTTGGTCGGCTGACTGAAACAATGTAATAATAAGCTTTTCGTTGGCTCACCTAAACAAATTAAATAATAAGCTTTCAGGTCCACGTGGTGTCTTGGGTAGCATTGCCGGACAGTCTAAGTCATGATGGTCACGGTTTCGAGCCTGACCATGGGTTCTGACATTCCCTGTATATGAGGCTTTGCAAATTGACATAGCGCTGCATTTGGGTTAGATAAATCATATTATCCATCCTGCCATGTCGCTCTCCAGCGACTCCTTGTGTTCAGATCAGGCGCCTGTAAATTCAATCATGAAAGGTATGCAAATGCACTTTTTGTTTAAAATAAAACTTCTACATCACAAATCGTCTCGAGTTAGCTAGCTGTGTATTTAAGGCTTGCACATCCAGCCACTGGAGAAGCGTAGCCCCTTTGGCAAAACTAAGCTACAATCGGCTAGTTAAGTTCTGCGTTGCATTAGGGATTTTGTAGTTCTTTTTGTACTTAAAATCAATAAAAAAATATATTACAACTAGGGGAGTATTTGTTTTGGTGTATAAATCACAAAACACACGCGTGCACCTGCTTGAGTTTTGCCATTTGTGCACATCTATTTTTAGTCGCATATTTGAATAAAACTGTTGCACTGTAGAGTATAGCATTTTAAAAGGTCTATCGTCACTATCCATCTGTAATAGTCTATTACTGTCACGCCCAGCCAGTGAGGCTGGCGTGAACGGACTATCTGAACTGAGATACGGACTCATGTAATATGTATTGTGGTTTATTGTTTTCATTCAATGCAAGTGCATGGTGTTTTGTGTTCGGGTTTTTAGGTGTATGTTGCTTTAAGACTGACAGCTCCTCCAGTTAAGCAATTCCTAGTCTAGTCCAGGTTGTGTCAATATGATGTCTCTCTAGTTAATTACTGATTACGTTCAGCCGTGTTTCAATTAGGTTTGTGCTTACTATAAAGAGGGCTGCTCAACTGGAGGGAGCTGTCGGTAATTGATATCTATTCGGAAGTGTTGGGATACTTTGTTGATTGTTATAGCAGAACAGGAGCCACGTTATAGATGTTTGTGAGAAGTGAGTCCGAATAGTTTATATGTATATGTACTTCGCTATTCCGTGTACCCTGCAGCCCGGTTCTAGAGGTTTGTGAGAAGTGAGTCCGAATAGTTAATTAAGTATATGTATCCCGCTATTCCTTGTACCCTGCAAACATCTTGTGTGTCAGCCCTGGATTTTTGAAATATATATATAAAGTATATACAACGAACCATCCATCTGCCTTGAACTCCCTCTCTCTGTTACACCTACACTCCAATCGTGACAATTACATGTTCACTTAATGTACCATACAATGTATACACGGTATGATCAGAGACATCTGTAAAACAGGGGACAGATGGATTAATTTAATTAAGAAAATTATGAAATTGCTTTTAAACCCCTTTAAAAAAATTCACACTGCTTACCCCGCTGCAATCCCAAAAAAAACATACAGCCATCCTATAAGCAAAAATAACATTTTTAACACCCTCTTCCACAATCCAATAAAATCAATCTGTCCCTTACTTGATGTTTTTCTGCAATACTTCTAGGGTTTTCAAGCTAATATTCAGTTGTAATTATTTCAAAGAAAGATCTATAGATTGGGAAAGAGCTTTTGGAGTACTTTTCCATGTAGTCTCCTGGGTGCATTGTTTGACAGAGGCAAGCGGAGCATGAAGAGATGAAGTGCTTGTTACTGTATATGCTGGGCAACAGTGAAGTAGGTTGGGAGGGATGCTATTTCTGAGCCCAGCACTTAAGGGTCAGCATCCTCAGTCATCGCTTCTAATATCACACTAAAACACTGTAGCCATGTCACTTCACTTTACAACACTATTGACTGAAGTTTGCCTTTGAGGGACATTTTGTTCTTAGTTCACAGGATGCACTGTACTGTATAACCACTGTAGTGCACACTGGATATACAGTTGATTAGGTACAATAACACTTTTTCAACCTTTCCTCATCAACCTTTGATATTTGATGATAATGTATAACCTGACATACCTTGGTTGTCGAAAACCTCTTTCCCACATTATACCACTAGTCTCTAGAATATCACAAATCCTACCTCACATATGTCCTTCAAGTGTTTGATGTAATGACGTTCTGTGCTCATGATCTCGTTGATTACGTTGGCCCTCATCTGGTCTCTGTTCTGGATGGGCTGACCCAGGCAGAGGCAGTCGCTGCTGCTGGGGCTTGCATCCGCGTGGCCATTCTGGACCTCACTAGGGCTGGGGCTAGCCCCTTCAACTGCCTCTACCGCCGTGCCCTCCTCCTGGTTCACCCAAAGCTGAGGATAGGCAAACTCAAAATGTCAGCCTGGACAAATATACAGTGAAGATCAAAAGTATTTAAACAGTAACCACAACCACATCCACAGTAATGTTGTTACTGTTCAGGTGGGTCTATTCTCCCACCCAAAACTCTTTCCTTAAGATCTCTCATTTGAGTGGTTCATTTGATACCCAATTTCTATCCACCTAATTATGCTTACTTACTTGATTTAAACATTGCAACTTGGGGATAACATAATTTTGCACCTGCACAAATTCCTTTTACATGCATTTCCTCTGAAAGAAAAATGGAATTTGTAAATATAAACCAGTTATGTACATTAACCAAAAAATGTTATATATACAGTGGGCTCCAAAATGACTGCCACCCCAACTGGCAATGCACAAACGATACTGTAAAATATAAACAATACAATTATAGAGAAAAACTCAAAAAACCTTACCAACATGTGAGAAATACTGTACTTTATTAATGTGTCAATGGAACCAACCAAAAAATCTATGTCCTCCAAATCAAGGTTTCACAATCATTGGCACCCTTTAAGATTAAGTGATGGATAGTATTTCCCCCTTAGACAGGTAAGAGTTAAAGATGAACTGAACTGAAAGAATCAACGTTGATAATGTGTTATGTATGACAATTAAAAATAATTAAACAAAAACATTTAATTAAAAAATCAATACATAGCTTTTTTAAGCAACACCAAAAACTGCGTTTGTTAGTATAGAACGCTGCCAATTGCTATGACGTCACTGGTATGGTAGGACCTGAGAAGGTCCTAACAGTACAGGCAACAGCTGCAGGATTTTACACACGAAAATGAGCCAGTTCAACGGCATATAATACAAAGTTGTGTCTAAAATATGTATTAGACTGTATTTGCATGATGTGCATTGTAATGTACACAGTAAATTATTAATGGAGGAAATAACTACGTATCCAAGCACATTGTACATTTTAGGAAATAGAGACTGCTTATCGTGTGCATTTAGAGAAAATAGAAAAACATGGTTGATGTCCTGTGACTTTTAGAAAATCGAGGCAGATAAACGGAAAATGTGATTGGACGAATTCATCCAATGGGGTCGCTTGTTAAGTTACCTGCACGGAGGATTCATGAGGTTTGCTGTTTACTCTAGGCTAGTTCAGAGTTTGCAGACTTTATTTGTGATTGTTGATGGATATTGCACTGGATATTGCACAGATACCTCTTACTATGTGTAACGGAGTTAAGAACGTACGTATTCTCACTCCACAGCAAGCTTGAAATGTCGCTGAAGAGTTATACAATTGGTACCTTTTTTGTATAGCTCATTCGGTTGATACGTTGCAAGCAGGGCTGTGTCGAGTGTTGCGGAGCAGATGGCCGCGGGATCGAGCCCGGTATGGGGCAAGGCGAACTGCCGTGCGGGCTGCTAGCAAGGGTGCGTTCGGAGCCGTTGCACACCCGTCACATATGGAACTAGCAGCTATTTCTGCAAGTTGAACTCCCTCTGCATCACCTTTTACTATGAATCTAGCAGCTACTTCTGCGAGTTAAACTTTCTCTTCTGCATCAACACTGTGCTCTGGGACGGTGAACAGCAGCTAGCTTCAGGGTGAGTAGAAAGAGAGATTGGATTCTGTTTACAGACCCGCAGTGGTTTAGATAGCAGCGAGTAAACACATTATTATCGATCTGTGCTATTGTCAGTCATGCTTAATTTATACAGTCATTGGTCGGAGTGCTAGATTGTATAGTTTGAAATGAGTGCTTCTAACGTGTTTAGCTGAAAGCCATTTCCCCTAGGTTGGATCGATTGGTACTGTATCTAGCTTGGTTTCGTGACTCAATTTCAATTAATGTCCAGTGTCAGTCTCAGTGTTGTTAATTGCTATAAAGCCTATGCATTAGGCATTATTTGTGCGTGTATGTGAATATGTACGTGTTCTGTGTATGTGACAACAACGTTACATCCAGCCTTTTACTTAGTAGACTTGCTAGCATTCATGGATAACAGCTAAACTGTCCTCTGCCTGACTTGAGCGTTTCAGCGCCCTTTCCCTGCGGCAGATAGTGACGGCAGTGTTACTTTCCGTTGGTCTATCGGTCTGCCCTGTACTGTACTGTAGCCTGAAAAGTCAAACAATGATGAAATGTCCTCAGGTTTCAGGCTGTTGGACTTAACCCTCACCAGTGACACTGTTGTGTTGAAAGTACAGTTCTCTAAATTGTCTGTCGTTAAAAGATGCTTGCTACAGACACGAAGTTCAGGGGCTGTCGGAGGGCTAGCCAGTTTTAAGGCAGCTAGCCATGAATTGAGGGGCTGGTTTCTTAGTCAAAGGTAGCCTGTGGACTAGGGATGGGCATGATTAATCGACGATCGACAATTGATCATTAAGAATTTTGTCGATCACGTTCAATTGTTATCGATTAAACTAATGCAGGTTGCGTATACATTTTTTTTAAGCAATTAAATTAATTTCGCTGTGACAGCATTAAACATTTTACCACCCAAGGGCAATACTCAGTTACCTGCAAGTTTCCGTTTTGATTTCAAAAGTAATCATGACGAGGAATCAGGTTCCCCGGGCAGAGTATGTGAGCGGAGCGGAGTGGTATCGGCCCAGAAGGCTCATGCTCAATATCGCTCCAGTAGGCTACCGCTCCA
>JACXGM010028953.1:0-13844 GCA_016801145.1 Umbra pygmaea
AGATCCATGATAGATACATACGGGGCCATTGTTTGCGCTTTTAGAGGCGCGCTAATGGAGGGCGGAGTATGCGCTGATTACGTAATGGGTATCGGGTTTGATAAATACCACGCTAAATGTGGAAGCATAGCGTGCGCAATTACCGAACTCGCATAAACAGACGCAGTGCAAACTGCGCTGGTGTTAGTAAATCAGGCCCATAGTTTTTTATTTCACAATGGTGTTTTTCAAAGGAAACATTTTATTTATTTCAATTGGAATAAGATTATCTCACATGGATTTGACCTCGCAATCTCTGGGTTGTGAGTCGCACATTTATACGCCCACCCACCATCCCCATCCTACCAACCTGCCAAATCTATGCTATTTACACTCTGCTACGTCATGCAATTCCCGGAAACTGCCATAGATTTCGAAGTTAAGGTTCTTCTAAAAACTGGCAGTAGGTTTGGAAGTTGAGTTTAAGTCCATCTTCAACCCAAAAAGGTACAACTAGCTCATCTTTAATAATACCAGCCTATATCACTGCCCCACCTCCACCTCACTGGCGTTTGAGTTGAAGTGGAGCTCTGTGTCCTTTACTGATCCAGCCATGGGCCCATCCATCTGGTCCATCAAACTCTCATTTCATCAGTCCATATATCCTTTGACCCAGTCTTGATGTTTCAACGTATGTGTCTTGTTCAGTGGTGGTCGGTTTTCAGCCTCCCTTACCTTGGCCATGTCTCTGAGCACTAAACACCTTGTACTTCTGTGCACTCCAGGTAGGTTGCAGTTCTGGAATTTGACAGCACTGGAGGATAATGCGTTCCTGGTAGCCCCACGTTTGAGAATTCTCAAATCTTTGGCAGTTAATTTGTGTCTTTTTTCTCAACAAGTTTCTTGCAACCCTGTTGACTATTTGCAACAAAATGTTTGATGGTTCTGTGTTTACACCCCAATATCTTAGCAATTTAATGAATACTGCATCCCTCTGAATGACTTTTTTAAAATGTTGATTTTAATATAATATGATATTA
The DNA here is from genome assembly GCA_016801145.1 of Umbra pygmaea. NCBI lineage: Eukaryota > Metazoa > Chordata > Actinopteri > Esociformes > Umbridae > Umbra > Umbra pygmaea. Next base: position 1,020 of record JACXGM010028953.1, read on the forward strand.
TAGAGATTATGTATTATATAGAGTCTGTATTATACAGAGTCTGTATTATATAGAGTCTGTATTATATAGAGTCTGTATTATATAGAGTCTGTATTATATAGAGTATGTATTATATAGAGTCTGTATTATATAGTGTCTGTATTATATTGAGTCTGTATTATATAGAGTCTGTATTATGAGTCTTTATTATATAGAGTATATATTATATAGAGTATGTATTATAGAGATTATGTATTATATAGAGTCTGTATTATATAGAGTATGTATTATATAGAGTCTGTATTATATAGAGTCTGTATTATATAGAGTCTGTATTATATAGAGTCTGTATTATATAGAGAATATTATATAGAGTATGTATTATAGAGATTATGTACTATATAGGGTCTGTATTATACAGAGTCTGTATTATATAGAGTCTGTATTATATAGTGTCTGTATTACATTGAGTCTGTATTATATAGTCTGTATTATATAGAGTCTGTATTATGAGTCTTTATTATATAGAGTATATATTATATAGAGTATGTATTATAGAGAGTCTGTATTACAGAGAGTCTGTATTATATGGATTCTATCTTATATAAAGTCTGTATTATAAAGAGTCTGTATTATAGAGTCTGTATTATATACAGTAGAGCAGGGGTGGGCAATTATCTTTGCTTGAGGGCCACATTGAGCTTTCGAAACTAAGTGAAGGGCAGCATTTTATAGCGATGCATGAAAAATAGGAAATGTTATTTCATTAAATTAACCCTGCCCCCTACACAGTTATGTGTGTATCCTACAGAATATAAATGTTTTGTTACACCATTTCCTTGTTTGACTGTAATGTTTTTAGTTTACCAAAATATAGTCAGTGAAATATACCCAACTTTGTGACGCGATATCTCCGGCTGTCATTAATCCCAGCCCTAAATCACATGAAATACGTAAACCGAAATACATGAAATATGAACGTATGAGAGGCTCAATTACGTTTGTAGGGAACTAAATTGAACACTCGAATAACGTTAAATATGAACATATGAAGATCATGACGTAGCATGTAAATAGCATAGTTTTTGCTAGGGTGGAGGTCGGGGATGGTTGATGGGCGTATAAATCCGCGACTTGCATGCCAGTGTTCGCAAGTTCAAATCCAGACCGGCACTTCGTGTGTGTTTTGTTCTACATTGCTTGCATCATGCAGACAGGCGATTATCGGTTTTTGTAATGTTAACCCTAACCTTAATTCTAACCTTAACCTCAGTAATGTCATATCTAACCTTAACCATTAGTAACCTCATGCCTAACCTTAACCGTTAGTATCCTCCTACCTAACCTTAACTGTGAATGTTGCAATATAATTTCGAACACTATGGAATGTATGGAATGTGTGGAATGTTCTCACATAAATCCGCTAAACTAAATGTACCGGAGCATCGTAACTGAAGTAAAAATGTAGCCTAATAACGAAACGTGCAGTTCAAACGTAAAAAAACTAAATATGTACTTTGAGGCACAGTAACCCCGGCTCTGATGAACTCACATGGATAAACCAACACTCAGTCTTTTCGGCTAATCTTCGTCTTTCCAACATTACCAGACTTTAGTTGCTAGCATATACGGTTCGCGAGATAATCGCAATACAATTGCACTTGACACTCTAGAGTGGAGGGTAAAAACGCCTTGCGGGCCAGATCAAAAGACCCGGCGGGCCGCATCTGGCCTGCGGGCAATAGTTTGCCCACCTCTGCAGTAGAGCCTTCATTAGATTTTGCCTGCAGTGGCTCAAATACTGTACATGAATTAATGATATGCATTCTTCCTCTATTGGTTTTTCATGGTATATTTAATCTAATCATGATTGGGCGAAGGTGGCTCTAAAACATGGAGATGGAACACAACCAATGAGAAACATTAGAAGGGGTTTAGCTTAGATTTTGAATGTAATTTCTGCACTGATATTGCAATACATGTAGCATATGGACACAGACGTTAAGTGAAGGAACTGACCAAATTACACAAGACTAACTTCTGTGTTTCAGAGATTAGGTTTCCACAATAATGCTTAGAAATTTGTTCCTGCATCCACGTTGAGCTCCAGGAATCACAGCTCTTGTGGCCTACAGTAGCTGAGCGGCAGTGCTCTTATCGGGGCTAGAGCGAGGGAGACGTCCCCTTGTGTCCAGCGATTACTGGAGCCCCCAGCGTCCTAATGGCAGCTGCAGGGAAGGGATAATGTGATCTCTTGCCAGGCAGGGGGCTTCCATTGCCCCTCACTCCCTTGGGGGAAGGTGGCGGGGGCTCGAGCCTGCCCCATTAATTTGGAGAGCGACTCGTCTCCCCTAATATCCCTGCCCCCTCAGCACTTCTTCAGCAGGCACTCAGACACTCAACCCCTCACCCCCCCACACACCCTCGCCCGCAGCCCAATCTTGGTCGCCTCCCGGCTCATTTTGCACTGTAATTGGACTCGGGTCCCAGGGGATGCTCGTTGGCACGCCTCACCTCCTCGGGGTGGAAATGCACCCCTCCGCCATCGATAAGCACAACCCTGCGATTACGCATAATCCTCTACTTTCTGCCGTTTGTGTGGACATTTTTCATTGGCTGACCACTCCACGATCGGGGTCTGAGGTCAACTACGGTCACTTAGGATGGTGTGTGTTCCTGTTTACAATTGCGTGCCAGTAGGTCCTTCTTATGACTGAGGACACAGGGAGCACAGAACAGGTCTCAGGTGTCGTCTGCTGGTGACAGTGCATTCGTCGATGGTGTATTGGGATCAGCCAGGTTCTTCAGGGTGGAGTTCTCGCATTAGACACTGTCAGCTGTGCGCAGTCATAGAGCTGAAGAACAATTGGAGCACATCTAGATAAAAAAGCTCTAAAATGAGATTAGGAGTGAGATGCTAAAGTGAGTTCCGAGCTCCGTCCTAACCACCTTAAATCACTCCTTGTGTTTTGCATTATCCACGCGTCTGACGAACTGAGGAACTGGCAAATGGTTTGGCCCATTCATGTGGATGCAAGCTGCTCTACAGCCCAGGTTCCGTCTGTCCATCTGTACTTCACAGTCAGGTGCAATTTTTTTAAGACTGCAAGGGAAGCTCGGCTTCCCCTAAAATGTCAAAATATTTATGGTCAAATATGTACTATTGTGTTAACATTTTATTGAGAATAAATGCATTAGAACACGTTCATCTCGAAGACAACTTTGTTCAGAATCAGCTACATATAGCAGGTCAACAGTGGCCTGGACTCTGCGTGATGATTGGAGGGTCTATCGAAAGACTGCATCTCCTTGATTAGCAGCGATTTTGTATTATAAAAACGTCGCCAAAGGTATTCGAGCTCAGTCCCATCGCAGATCTTGCAAGTGTAGTCGAAAGAAAAACTGCTGCAAACTATTTCTTGGTATTTGCTTGGCGAAATTGCTAGCCAATTTTCATCATACATTTCATACGATTATACACCACATTCCTTTTTTCACTTTAGGTCTGAACTTCAAGTCCTGTATTCAGATCAGGACTTGCAGGGTAACAGGAAAGCTGTGTGATCACTTGGTGTTCCTTAAAGACATGGAGTTGGACAGTGCAATGCTTCAGCTTTACAAATGTTTCTCATTAGTGGCAACAATTGGAGCTACATCTGCAGGTGTAGAACAGAGCTCCTGTTTAAAGCAGCTCAAGTCCTACACCTGTAACACAATTGGCCAAGGCCATTTAAGCAGCCTTGCACTGCTGGCCATTGAGAGGACACTGGTCAAGTCACTGGAAAAGATGCCTGGTTGGTACGACAGGGTCATAGAGAAGCCTTCATTGTTATTACGTTGTGTTTGAGTAGTTCTGTCACTGTAGAGGGTTTTATGTAATCACTCTCATCACTGACCTGGACTGGCGTGCCTAGCGTGTGTGTCTGTGTGTGTGCGTGCATGCTCCACTACAGTACGCGCGTTGTGCTTACACTAGCGGATAAAAGCGACTGTGGCGTTAATAATTGAAAGAATTATTTAAAGACGGGTGCTGCCCTCGCAAGACAGCTTTTAATAACAAGTAAGGTTTTATATTTCAGCTTCTCTCCTTTTTTTCATCTCCTTCCACTCTGCCGCTCCGCGTCATCACCCCCCTCGTCTCAGCTCTGTTCAGAGGAGCACCGGCATCCGAGGCAGCGTCAGTCTGCACCTTTCAAAGAGACAAGCGAGAAGAACAGGAAGTGTGTGTGTCTGGTTTGGAGTGTGTCAGCATGCTGGAATGCCACTTTGAGCCAGCCTCCCATTGAATTGACAGCCAATGTTGTTTATTAATATTTTCAATATTTTTCTCTCTTTCTTCTCTGTCTTTCTCTATTTGTCTCTCTGTTTTGCTCTCCCATCTCTCTTGAAAGATATGTGTTTGTTTATGAAAGCTCTTAATGTGTGCGCTGTTCGCCCAAAGAAAGCCTCATTAATTCTCTTGATGGTCTTTGATTTGCCAGGCATCACTAAGTCGCATTAAGAAATGTATTTCTAAGCTTTTACTTAACGACGCTTCCAGAACCAACGCAATTAAAGACACATTTGAATGCTTAAAGGTTTTGCTCTTAAATTCATGCAAGGGGGGTTAGAAAGTCTGCTTAACCCCACACAAAAAATGAAAGGTGGAAAAGTGTAACTTGCGGAACGATTTTGAACTCTGCCGCAACTTTTCTTGAGGGTGAATGTGAAGTGGAGACTCATCATTATTTGTTTAGACTTGTCTAACATATAAGCTAATTTTCCCCTTGCTATTTATCCAGTAAGTCTCTGCTATTCATCCTATTATCATTCTACATAGCTCATGGCTATGCTGTATTATTGGACTGAATTGTTCAACTGGAATAACACATTACTCTGACATTATTACTGTAATGTCGTTGACCTCAGGAAAGATACTGCTTCAGCATATGCTGATGGGGATTTAAAGAAAAAAATATCCAAGTACCATTATATAAACGTGTGAGTAACATTGTAGTGGATGCATTTGGTATTTAGTAGTATTTAATAGATCCTGTGGCTTCGCGACCTTAAACAGCTGGATTTTTAACAGCATAACATTCAGTGTTGTTTTATGTGTAAAATGCATAAAACCTCATGATTTGACGACCTGAAGATGTCACCTACATAACCTCAGTGTAACAGTGACTTGCTAGTGTTTTTGTTTTTAAACCTAATCAATGATTTTCTTTATTACAAATAACCTGATTAAGTCTTTAATAGATATACAGAGTCTTTTGTGAGTAAGTCTCTCAGTCCTTTATTTATTAAAGCACTTTTAATAATTTATCAATATCATTTAATGTGTGAATTACTTTCTTATGTTTTTAAATCATTAATTTAACTAGTGTTATTCTCTGTCGCTCATTACACTTTTTTCTCAGCCTGTTTCTCTTTGAGAGAGACAGACAGACAGACAAAGACAGACACACAGATAAAGAGTAAAACAGACAGACAAAGAAAGAAACAGAGTGAGAGAAACAGAGAAAGAGAGACACAATTCATAATTGCTAAATTGAATTGATTGAATTAATTCTTGTTATGTTAGATTCAAATTTTAAACTTTGATTTTGCTATGAAACGCTTTGGCAACGTTGTTTGATGTATACAGTAATGCCAATAAAGAATATTGAATTGGATTGAATTGAATTGGACAGACACCGAGCTAGAGAAAGACAGAAAGAGAGACAGACAGAAAGAGAGACAGACAGAAAGTGAGAAAGCCTCAATGAGAGTGATTGTCACTATGCCATTTCCATGAAAAAGGCAACAAGTGGAGCCTAATGGCAAATATGCAGATGTATGCAAATGTTAGTTTGGAAGTGGTGCCCATAGACCTACTTCATGGGAGATGAAAGCTCTTCTGGCTAGAGAGGCTCTGTAGAAGAACTGCTATCACACTTTCTTACTGTAGCTGTGCCATATAGACTGTTAATGACACTAAATGTCTCACTTTGTGGAAGGAACAAATGCTAGCATTGACCTATTACTTCAAATATTATTTGTTGTAATGCCTAATGCAATTTTCAATACATGAATTGTAATACTTTAAATTGACATTTATCTTCAATGGAACATATTTGATTGAGTACATTACACTGTATATTGTTGTTTTTGGACAAGATTACAGGTTTGTAATTATTTTCCTGTTCAGATCAGTATATCATCCTGTATAATATGCTGTAAGATCCAGGGTCTTCCTTACGTGCCAGTGGAGACATGGAGATGTGTTCTGCTTCCTCCAGAGCGCTCTGAAGCGGTGCGATGGATGGGATTCAGGAAGCCATTCTTTAACAGGCTCTCACAGGTTGCGTTGCGTCTGTCACAGATTTAGCACTGTGACTCCATCACACACATCTGTGCCACTACCCCCTCCCACTTTCCCCCAGCTTTTCACAATTCGCGCTCCACAATAACGCCTCATCCCTTCACTTTGACCTCTAACCTTGGCCCCGCCGGCAGGATGGAGGTGTCAACAAGATGGTTACAGATGAGTCACACACAGGAGGATTTCTCCCAGAAACCAGGTGGCCATGATGGATATAATTCATGGACGTATGAGGGTACACGGACTCTTATATGGCTCTGTCCATATGTGGCAGCCTTGATCGTGGCCAGTGTTAACTGGCAACCAACTGGCTCATGCCCTCAAATCTCATTCCATGTTGGCCATTTTGTCTACAAGTGGAGGCATCCTACATTGCTGACCAGAGCTTCATGACGGCTCTCGCATACTGAAATATAAATTGGAACTCGCACACTGGCAGGGTTCGCTTTAGTAACAAAGGCTTCTCACAAAATAGTATTCTTAGGCAGGTGTTGAATTTCATGTAGCTTTAGGTTACACAGAGACAACTGTCTTCATCGTAAATCTACAGGAACCCTAGGAACCTTGCCCATATGGCATGTAAGATCATCATTTGTGGTTTAACAAACAACTTGTTCTCCAGAGAGACTGCTAAATCTTTCAGTCAGATCACTTTCTAGCTTTCCTATCACTATTCGTCATTTAAAACTTTAGCTGTCTGGTCCAAGATCATGAAAAAACAACCGTATTCAGAAATGAAAGAGTGTTGACTAATTAAATCTTTGGTTCTCATCGACGTGATGCCAGGCTGTTTGTCTTGTCTTGACAAAAATTCTGAGGGATTGGTCCAGAAACAGTTATGATTGCAACATGATATGAATCTCTATAAAAATCAGGGATAAGACTTGCATGGCGGATCAAGGCCTATTACCTAAAGCACTAAATTACCTTTACATCCAGCATAAATGACCAGCCGTCCCTCCCTGCATCGTCCCTCCCTGCATCGTCCCTCCCTGCATTGCCCATCCCTGCACCATCCCTCAGTGCATCATTCCTCCCTGCATCCTCCCTCCGTGCATCAACCCTCCTTGCATCATCCCTGCATCGTCCCTCCCTGCATCGTCCCTCCCTGCATCGTCCCTGCATCGTCCCTCCCTGCATCGTCCCTTCCTGCATCATCCCTGTATCATCCCTTCCTGCATCGTCCCTGCATCGTCCATCCCTGCATCATCCCTGCATCGTCCCTCCATGCATCGTCCCTCCATGCATCATCCCTCCGCGCATCGTCCCTCCCTGCATCGTCCCTCCATGCATCATCCCTCCGCGCATCGTCCCTCCCTGCATCATCCCTTCCTGCATCATCCCTCCCTGCATCGTCCCTCCCTGCATCGTCCCTCCATGCATCTTCCCTCCATGCATCGTCCCTCCTTGCATCGTCCCTCCCCACATGGTCTCTCCCCACATGGTCCCTCCCCTCCCTTAAGAGGACAATGTGGAGGAGCAAATGTCTCCTTCTGCGGTGATGAGAGAGAATGAAGGCGGTCAGATCTGCCGCACTACACTGGAAGGATTAAAATGTCTCTTTGATGAGCAAATCCTAAACAAGGATTTGGTCTATGATCTATAGCTTTCATTGTTCTCTTTTTGTCTCTCTCTCTCATCAGATTGGATGGGGGGGGTTAAATCATGCCATTCCAAGGACACAATGGGCTGTAGATGTCTAGGAACTAGTCAAGTCTCTTTGGTAGAGAGAGAGAGAGAGAGAAGGAAAACAAACAGGCATGCAAATTATTGTAGCCGTAAAAATGATTGAGCTCATTTTAATTTATCATGCGATTAATTGATTTATTGCATATTGTGACAGGCCTAACTGTATGTTTTACCAACTAACTATGACAGTACTTTCATCCATCCATTTTACATTTTGGAGCATTTAGCTCACAGATCTAATTGATCAGGTGTTTCCAATTTCATTGATTGTTCAAACAAAAGTGCAGTTAATGTGCAGTTTCATGCTTTGCTTTTGCATTTGGACTTTGTGTTTTTTGTCAGTAGGCATAATCTTACATGAAGACTAGGGAGCTGTGTATGAAAGAAAAGTTGGGAACAGCCACATGAGCAGTTTAGAATGTTGTGGATGTCAATCACAGACATCCTCCAGAACACTGGGGTGAAAATGTCACAATCTACTGTTCGCGAAGCAGAACTACAAAGGCTACACTGCAAGATGCAAACCTCTGATCAGCACCACAAACAGAAAGATTACCTATGTTAAAATACAGAGCCCAGCCAGTACAACTCATTTTCAAACAGTTTCATAGACAGATGAGGTGAAGAAAAATTGTTGAGAAAAAAAGGCAGAGCAGATTATACAAAGTTTACCACCTCATCTGTGAAGCATGGTGGAGGTAGTATCATGGCATGGGCATGCATAACTGGATGATGAAAGATGGCAGCAGTGGAATTAATTCAGAAGTGTACAGAAGCTTCTTGGCTACCACTGTACAAGGTCCCGTTTACATTTGCACCACAATTCACATTTCTCTTGGGCTCTTTGCAAAGCCCCAGGACAGATCTTTCGAAATCTTTTCATGTGCTACCACTGGAGGTTGCGTGAAATTCGAAAGAGACCAGCAAGTTTACCCACTACAGTTGCTGTGCTCGAGAGGTAGGGCTGGGCGATATGGCCAAAAAATGATATCACAATATAATATAGATATTTTTTCGATACGATATGCCTGACGATATATTGAAATATATATTGCTTCGACTTCATTGAATCAAAGTGTATAGTCTGCTGTATAAACAAATAAAAACAATGCATATAAAAAATATTGATAGGCCTTGTTATATTTCTGTTTAGAAGTTTCGGGTAAAACTGATCTACAACAAATATGAAATACTCCTCATTTGTTGGATGTTTGTTTGTTTCAGAACAAAACCAGCTGTTATCGCGATATGTCGATATGGGATATTCTTCTCAATATTATTTTCAAATCTCGATAACGATAAATATTCAATTATCGCCCAGCCCAATCGAGAGGATGCAGAAATGTTGCTGAAGTCTACCGGAATGTAAACGCAGCCCACTCATTGGGCGATGCGTAACAATGCAACAGGACAATGAACACACTGCACCGCAAACCCAATCAAGGAGTTCATTATGAGAGAAAAGTAGAAAGGTTTAACCATGCCAAGTCAATCTCCTAATTTAAGTTGAAGCTGTATTTGCCGAAAAATAAGACTGAACAAGGAACAGTTTAGTTAATTTTAGTTTTACCTTTATTTTATCAGGCGAGTTGACTGAGAATATCGCTGTATTTACAGCAAAGGTCTGGGGAGAAGAAGGGGGATGACATTCGGATGACATTCTATCTACTGTACACAGGGCAGATGTCCACAACAAGCAGCACTGGTCTCCCATCCAGGGACTAACCAGGCCCAACCCTGCTTAGCTTTAGAAGTCAACCAGCAGTGGAATACAGGGCTCTATGCTGCTGTCTACAGCTCAAAATGGTTGCAACAAAGGCATGGCAAAGCATCTCAAAGATGTTACCAAGAGTTCGGTCATGTCAATGGGTCTTAGAGTCACTGCTGTTATTTCATGAAATGGATTTGCAACTAAGTACTAGCTTTTATACTTCTTATAAATGCTTTAAGTTGAATTTTTCTATGCATATTATGCAGGTATGGAACTCTGAAAGTGCTGTTAATCATAGTTGGTAAAACATACAATACTATGTGTGTTGAAACAGCCATAAATAAAAGGTGACAGTCTGTACTCATGCCTCATATTCATCTTTAAATCATATTTTAATATGCCTTGAGCATACAGCAGAAATATTGACTTTATTGACCTAGTAATTATGGAGGGAAATGTGCTTTCAAATAACATACTGAACACCCTGAAGTGGAAAAGTTTACGAGTTAGAATATCACAAATATGTATATATTTGCAATCCGATAGATCATGATACAAACGACAGTGGCATATTGATTCCCCCCCCCCTCCCCCCCTTAAAGAACGAGCTCTCTCACTTCCCCCTCACCCCGTCCGTCCATTTGTATTATGCTAGCACACATCTCCTACACTACATCCATCACCACCTCTTTTCACCAGCCTGTCTGTTTCATTGAAGAGAGAGGGATTCTTCCACAGCTCTGTGTAATTTCAACCTCTAATCAATCAGCAGGCCCTGGGGCCTGTAGTAGATTACAGCTATTGGGATTTGATAAAAATGTATAGTAATAGAATGAGTCAATGATGCAGCAGTTCTCTTTATTTTCATTCTATGTATTTAATTAAATAGGGACTATTTTGTTTAGACACCTTCAGAAAAATGGCCCCTGGTGATCCAGAAGGGATTTGTCCATTTTCAATATATAATATTTCCTCCAAACTCCCTGTGCTTGAATACCGATCATCAAGCGTGACACTTTTTCAAATATATGTAGTTCTTAAATTCCTCACTCAGTCGTTATTAAATCACTACCATCAGAATCCCTTAAGCATTCTTACATAGAGGAACATAGAGGGTTTTCTCCACATTGTAGGTGAACATTTGTACTGTATTTAGGTTCTATTGTTTGTTATTGAACAATCGGCTGGGTCAATAATGTTTTTTATAAATTCAAAAGCCTCTCTGTCTATCTATATTTCTCTGTCTCTGTCTGTCTGTCTCTCTCTGGGGTGGTCTAGGTCCATGGCCATCTTCTAAACCCCCTAAAAGGGGCTACTGTGTACTCAACAAAGTGTCTCTCTTTGACTCTGCTTCTGCCTGGAGTGGGACTGATGTGTAGAGTGGGCTTATTATGCAAATCCCTGCTTTCTCCTCATTGGATCAGGTCGAGGCTGTGACATTAGCATGTAGAATAGAGAGTGAGAAAGAGAGGACAAAAGGATTATGAAAGGCGAGGACATGGGGCTGGGTACTACACATGAAGTGCACTGTTCCGTAAGCTAGACACATACCTGATTATTGTACTCTATAATAGTTGTATCCTACCAAATATGACTAGTATGTCTTTAAACCTTAAGAGTAACACTTTACTTTGAATCCTAGGCCTAAACCTAACCCCATCCCTAAACCTAACCCCACCCCTAAACCTAACCTAACCCCACCCCTAAACCTACACTAACCCATCCTTAAACCTAACCCCAACCCTACACACTGATCATTTTACCCTAAATGATCTGGAAATACCCTTTTTGGTAGCATTTGCATTTTTTGTTGGAGTTTTGTTTTGACCCTAATCACAATGTTAACCTTTTCCCAAAGCTAAAACCAGACATTTAATAGATTTATACCAGTATTTTACATTTTAGCCTGCATGTATCTCTGTATATCTATCAAAATAAGACCTCATCCGAGAATTTAGGATAGATTTGTGTATTTGTGTGTCCTGTATTAATCTTCTCCATGTTCTGTCTTGTTGAGAATTGATCAGTTGGGAGAATAATCAGGTCTTTTATCTCTCAGCAGTCCCCATTTCCGTTTCCACAGACACACTGGCGCGTTGCCGTGGCATCTGGGTTGTATCCGGGCAACCCCGGAACCCTGGCAGGGCCTAATTCAATGTAATGCACAAGCAACCGTACAGATGATTTAACCAACCATTCATTTTTACAAACACAGTCAAACACACACAAATACCATCTTGTACAACTCTGTGGTGATGTGTGTGTTTGTGCGCACTTCCACATCTATATTTATGAGTCATTATCACATCAAGAGTTCATTGCGGTTCTCTTAAAGGCGGTTTAATGTTGTTAAGTATGGTGTCAGGAGTGGGGCAGCTAACCAGCAGCAGGCTGTAACTGGAGTCTTACAGAGCATCCTCCCAAATGCCAGAGAGGAGAACCACAGCCAAACCCCCACCACCCCCCCACTCAACTTGTTCTCTCCCCAAGCATGAGCAAATCACAGTTAAACTAATTCAATTTTCCTCCCAGGCAGGCCCACATGGGACGCCATTGGAATTCCGGTTTGTCCTGATAAAATGATTACACAGCATTGTGTTTCTGCCAGGCGGCTCCCAGAGCATTTATTACAATCTGCCAGGGCACATGTAGATTGGCCGGCCAAAGTGCCTGTCTTTGCCTTTCTCTCTCTCTCTCCGCTACCGCCGACCGGCTCGCTGACACGCTCGCTCGCGCCCTCCCTCCCCGGCTGAATGGGATATTCCTTATGAGATACGTCGCTCCTGGCAGACGCATAATCTGATTACATCCGCTAGATTAAAAATATATTGAATTTTTTTCTCTCCTTCTCCACTTCTTCCCTTGACACAATCTTATCTCTCTCCTTCTCTCCATCTCCCTCGTCCTCCCTGATTCTCTGGCTTCTTGTCACGGACAGACACGCATTGAATCTTTCACTCTAGCTTTTTCATTCCCTTACTCTGAGGGTAATATATATATATATTATTTTTCATATTTGCATTCCCTCTTTCGCTCATTCGCTCATTCTGTCTCTCTCTCTCTCTCTCTCTCTCTCTCTCTCTCTCTCTCTCTCTCTCTC
>JACXGM010028954.1:0-13844 GCA_016801145.1 Umbra pygmaea
GAACCTTCTTCCGTAAACCTGTGAGTACATTTAGCACAATTTTTGAAAACCACCAACATTTTGTTGTGCAGTTTAAATAATTTATTCTTCAAAAAAATGTACTCAGAGTCCTGTGGATTATTTTGAAAAAGTAAAATACTTTGTCATATAGCCCAGGTTCATCATGATGAATCTGTCGATCAGGGATTGCATTGCATTTAATACAGAGAATGAAATCATAACATGAACCTTAATACTGATTTCTTTTTTGCAGACTTCGATAGCTTTAGTTTAAATCTCATCAATGGTTCAGCATAATTTAAAACTGTTAAAAAGTAGTTGCCGGCCTGTCTGGCATGTATGTGTTAATTCTCTATCTGAGGCCCTAACGGCTGGGTGTGGTGTCACCTTTATTGAGACCAAACCTTTTGACACATAGCCTATTGTTCTCCATTTGGCACTACTGGCTAGCACTTAGCATTTCAATAGCCATGCTACATTCCTAATAAAATTACCACTATCATCTACAATTCTCCCAAAAAGTCACTATACATATTACAGTGAACAATTTCTTCATAATCCCAATAGTAATTCCTAAAATTTTCTTTGCTGCGTAATTGTCCCATGATCAATAGGTTCCCATGATCGATAGGTCCCCGGGAAGACCAAACAATTTAGAGTAACATAATAAAAACTTCTAGGAAGTTCATATTTTGATTAACTAGTATTCCTGGCAGAGATTCTTCTCATTTAGTTGAATGTTTACTCAAATCTGTTTGACACAAAGTGTCTACCTTTCTACACATTTAATATCTATTATTACATTGTAGTAAGCAATTTCTATAATAACATCTTATAGTGTAGTAGTTTGAATATATTGACTGAGCACATCAAGGCTGCCAAGCTCTGGAAGGAAGGGTGGTCAAAACTGAGACATGACGTGTCACTGGGGTTTGGCCTGGCAAAGTGTGGATGTTTGTGTGTGTACACGGATGGCAAAACAAATACATACCTTTGGTTGCGTGCCAGATGTCAAACTCGTGTTGGACACTAAGGAATTCTTCCCTCATTATTTTTTGAATTGACAAAGAGCGGTCCGTGGCCATCACCTCCACATCAAGGCCCTGATTCAACAGCTCAGTCATGCCCCTTTTGAATGCCACTGGTTCCACGGCAACAGAGCTGGTGGCCTCAGTAACCTAGAGTCAAGTTTTATAATTACTTTCATGGTATCACAATTTCTCAAATAGCATTTTAGATTTTCCTTTGTTATAATTCTGCAACTTTTTATATTTCTTTACCTGCACCAGTTCTGTGTGGAGTATCTCCTTGGTGTCATCTAACATGAAGGTGTAGTGGCAGTATTTTGCACAGAAACCAGGCGTGTCACATCGGCCATCCCCAGTCAAATGAAGCATCTTTCCATCCTCCTGCTGTAAATACACTCTTGCCAAGAGCTCTGTTCTTTTTTCAGTGTACAATTCCTCTATCGCAGGGTGAAGGTATACCTTCTGGATGTTATAAAATGTGGTCTCTCCAATCATTTGGACACCCATGGTCTTGCACCAGTCTGACAGTTCTTTGTATGTGCCCCCCCTGAATAGAACTGCTGCTGCTGAAAGGAGGTTCACCTCGGGCATTCCCCTAATGTCACGTGAAGATGTCCAAGTCCCAAAATGCCCCCCTAGACATGTCCACTCTACCTTCCTCTGTGCCCCAGAGTCAACAATTTTTTTTGATGTCACTGGTTTCCCACATGTCTGGCAAAATTGAAGAGTGACCTTAGGCTGGATTCATTGACAATGAACTTCTTTTCACGCCAGTCTTTTCCACCTTTTTCATCTGAGGACGATGTTGATGTTGATGAAGGGGTGATGGTGGTTTCAGGATGATAGCTTTCATCAGTTTCACCAACAGCCTCAACGCTGCTGACACTAGTATTGTGGCCTCCTGGTGTACTTAGACATGGTGACTGTAATGAACAATGGGTTTCATTTTATTTTAAACTCAAAAACAATTGTCATCCAGTTTCTTTTCAATCAATCTATAAAGAATATGCTGTGAGGTATGCTTGTTCTTTAGAAATTAACAAATTGTTCTTGGGCAGTGGCAGGAAATTTTACAGGTGTTGAGGTCACCAACAACTTTTCATCATCGTCTGACGAAGACACTGAAGGATTTACCGTGATTGTAGTCTGAAATGACATAAATTAAATAATGTTAAATCCGTTTGAATGAACTGAACTTATTGTAAAGTGAAAAAATGTGGTTTCCTTTACTGCTCTAATAAATAGAGCGCAGCTCTAAGATAAGCACATTTGAGTTTACTCACGGACATAGATCAAAGATTGTACCATGCTGGTGGTGTCAATTCTATTCAAGTTTACAGGATTTAAATTCTTTGGTTGTAATCTAGTCTGCATAACAGCTGGGATCCAAGACGGAGACAAAGGTTGATTTCTGCCGTGAGACATAGGTGCTCTCTCCTTTATGCTAATTGTCTGATAAGTTTATCTTGTGAAGTTTATGATGGTGTGAAACAGAATAGCCGCTTTCCGACCAAGTAGTTACAGGACCGTTGTTATAGGAACAGTCTACTTCTAAACAGTTCTAACTACTCTCCCCCAAAACCGGTTTTGCCATTTGCATTCGCACAGGTCAAGTGGCCAAAGGAACTGTTAGGAGGGATAAGGGAGTGACCCAAGCACCGCAACGGTCTTCTATACCGTCGTCACTAGACTTTTAGAATAGTGCCACATACAACAACATTTCACAGTTGAATGTTTTTATAACACTGGGTGTATGATTGGAGATAATATGTAAATCATGTTATGTATGCGGATGATCGGGTTGTAGTGCTGGGTTCCTTCAGCAGCTTGGTGTTTGTTTGTTCAGATTATGAGGCTGAAATTGACATCCAATACAATTTAAAAAAATAGTATTGTGTTGATATTTCCAAATAACGGAGTTCGAACCACTGCTTTTAAAACTAGGCTGGAGTCAAGAAATCAAGTAGCTACTTAACAGAGAAACACAAAAGACGAAGGCTACAGCACAATATATATTACACACAACTGACAAACGAAGCAACAGGCGTAATTTCTATGTTGGACCAAACAACCTAGACCTAGGAAAAGGTAGAATGGAAAGACACTGCTCTAGAGTAGGACCTAAAAGTGTTATAGGAACTGCGGTGCGAGGGTCTAAATAATCCCGCAATTTCTTCTATTCGAACACAATTATTGGAACTGCAAAAATCCCTGCGGTCAGAAAGCGGCTATTGATATTTCAGGAGTAGATTCAAGTACTGTATTAGCAAATCTTACTAACCTCTAGGCGAATTCGTTTTTGATCCGATGGACAAGGCTGTTCGTCATCTGGGAAGGCAAAAATCGAGGGAATTGCGGTGTCCTTTAGATTGATTCTCTTCATTCCAAGTACATTGGGTTCGTAGTCTTCGTCCTTGAAATGGCGACTGCAAACCCTACGGTTTTTAAGGTTTTCAATACCAGTGTCCTCTCCAAACTTTGGATGACTAATAGCTCGTAACCAAAGTTTGCAACGCTCCAAACTTTTAACCGGAAAATGATGGAAATTTAATACCTCTCCTTTCCTTGTTTTGACTGTACATCCCGGTACAAAGCAACTTAACACCATTTTGAAGGAAAAACTGTATTTTAACTACTCGTTCAACTAACTTTGTCACGGAGACTCACGATAAAATGGCGCATTTGAAGATTCGACCAAACTAGTACTTTGGATTTCTTCTTTGTTCTTTGTTGATGCCTGGCAGATTGCAACAGACTTAAAAAGTGCATATACTGACACCTACTATACCAGAGTGTGAGACCGATCATGGTCTGTCCTGCCCTCTCTAACCGGTAGGAGTGGTTTGGGAGTGGCCTAGTAGAGGAGCGAAACAAGTGCATTCTTGGAGTTGTTGTATTTCATCCAAATTAGCCTAAACTACATTTTCAGCCTTTTCTTGGTCTAACAGGCAACCAAGCTCTAAACATCATAACATTTCTACTACATAAATGCATCAATTTCAATATATATCGGACTTTCCAGTGGTAAAGTATCCCTTTAGTTAACCCGACTCATGTCACTGAACTGGGAGATTTGAGTGCCATACGTCAATGAACCAACTCAATCCTGTTTTTTAACCTCATTTATGCCGGCAGCACTTCCGGTGTTGTGCCGAAAACGAGAGTGGCATCCAGTTGCAGCCCCGCAGATATCACCAGTGGCTAACCCACCTCACCAGTCGCTAACCCAGCACCTACGGCTAACTTTCAACTTCAGTTTTCAGGGTTTTGTGCCAAGTGTCTGTCAAAGCACTTTGTAATGACAGCTGTTGAAAAAAGTGCTTCATATAATACATTTGATTTGATTTAATTGTTATAATTTGTTTATTATGAAAATGTTTGCAGTTATATTTTCATTGTCCTTTCTAAAGTATTGAAAATGGATGTGTATCTTTAATAATTGTTTATTGAATGCAATACACATGTTAAACAAAGCAGTTTTGGTGTCTTATCTTAATAAATACAGTGGAGCCTGTGCTAATTGAGATTGTAATTGGAAATTAGTACAAACCCGATTCCAAAAAAGTTGGGACACTGTACAAATTGAGAATGAATTCAGAATGCAATGATGTGAAAGTTTCAAATTTCAATATTTTATTCAAAATACAACATAGATGACATATCAAATGTTGAAACTAAGAAAATGCATAATTTCAAGGGAAAAATAACTTCAAGTATCATGGCATCAACACATTCCAAAAAAGTTGGGACGAGGCCATGTTTACCACTGTGTGGCATCCCCTCTTCTTTTTATAACAGTCTGCAAACGTCTGGGGACTGAGGAGACAAGTTGCTTGAGTTTAGGAATACGAATGTTGTCCCATTCTTGTCTAATACAGGCTTCTAGTTGCTCAACTGTCGTAGGTCTTCTTTGTAGCATCTTCCTCTTTATGATGCGCCAAATGTTTTCTATGGGTGAAAGATCTGGACTGCAGGCTGGCCATTTCAGTACGCAAATCCTTCTACTCAGCCATGATGTTGTAATTGATGCAGTATGTGGTCTTGCATTGTCATGTTGGAAAATGCAAGGTCTTCCCTGAAAGAGACGACGTCTGGATGGGAGCATATGCTGTTCTAGAACTTGGATGTATCTTTCAGCATTGATGGTGCCTGTCCAGATGTGTAAGCTGCCCATGCCACACGCACTCATGCAACCCCCTACCATGAGAGATGCAGGCTTCTGAACTGAGTGCTGTCAACAACTTGGGTTGTCCTTGTCCTCTTTAGTCCGGATGACATGGCGTCCCAGTTTCCCAAAACACACTTCAAATTTTGATTCGTCTGACCACAGAAAACGCCTGCGCTTCTGGATCCTGTTTAGATATGGCTTGTTTTTTGAACTGTAGAGTTTCAGCCGGCAACGGCGAATGGTACGGTGGATTGTGTTCACTGACAATGTTTTCTGGAAGTATTCCTGAGCCCATGTTGTGATTTCCATTACAGTAGCATTCCTGTATGTGATGCAGTGCCGTCTAAGGACCCAAAGATCACGCGCATCTATTATGGTTTTCTGGCCTTGACCCTTACACACAGAGATTGCTCCAGATTCTCTGAATCTTTTGATGATATTATGCACTGTAGATGATGATAACTTCAAGCTCTTTGCAATATTTCTCTGAGAAACTCCTTTCTAATATTGCTCCACTATTTCACCGCAGCATTGGGTGAATTGGTGATCCTCTGCCCATCTGGACTTCTGAGAGACACTGCCATTCTGAGAGGCTCTTTTATACCCAATCATGTTGCCAATTGACCTAATGAGTTGCAAATTGGACCTCCAGCTGTTCCTTATTTTTACTTTTTACTTTTCCGGCCTCTTATTGCTACCTGTCCCAACTTTTTTGGAATGTGTAGCTCTCATGAAATCCAAAATGAGCCAATATTTGGCATGACATTTCAAAATGTCTAACTTTCAACATATGATATATTATCTGTCTTTTATTGTAAACGAAACATACGTTTATGAGATTTGTACATTATTCCATTCCTTTTTTACTCACAATTTGTACAGTGTCCTAAAAATATTTTTTTTAAGAACTGTTTTCTGGAAATTACGAAACGAAAGTATGAGGGTTAACCAAATGGGTCTGCAGTGCTGCAAATTACTAAATAAGTCATTAATTTAATCTCAGCTTGTTTGAGTGTGAGATGTTTCTAGAAATGGGTCAGGGGTTTGCCGTATAAGCTGAAACAATATCTTAGAAAATCTCCTGAAGGATAAATGCCATTAATAATATTGAAGTGCATTTCCTTAACTTTTGGTGTAATTGGAAATTTAAAGTACTCACTACTCAGTTTCTCAGCTTTGTCTTCGGGGAATTGTTTTAAGATTGAGTTTCTGTTCCTTGATAAAGGGTATAATTCCATGACGAAGGCTTTATGGATTTCAACATTGTGCAATTTTGAATTAGTGAATAGATGTCCATTTACCAAAAGCTTAGTAAGATGCAGATTTACATTGCATGGAGATGAGCTATAAGACATTACAAATATAGATTGTTGACAACTCCTAGTGGAGCGGCTAAGTGATATAATCGTTCAGTTTATGATACAAGCATGAAAATTGGCATGAGCTGTCCCTGATGGTCACTAGAAAATAAGACACCTACAGCTACTTGAAATTTCAAGATGGCGGACATTTTTCAAGATGGCCACCACCTTAGTGGAGCAATTAGGCTTAAGAAATAATTTAGTTGGTGATACAAGCATGAAAATTGCTATGAGCTGTCTCAAAAGGTCATTTGACAAGAATCGCCCACAATAACATAAAATTTAAAGATGGCGGCAATTTTTCAGGATTACTGCCGCCCGCCATGTGGATCTTTAAATGATACATTTTCTCATAGAACTATATTGGGTTCCTCAAGATACTTTGTCAAGAGAGGTAGTTTGACTGTGTTTTGCCTGACTCCTCACCCATGACCTGTCCAGTTTGGTAAAGCCTGTCAGGAGTTGCCTCCCACCGGCATAGCTCTCAGGGTTCATTGAGGTACACAAGCTCCCTTACCATGAAAAGGCGACGGTCACAAGGGAGTTTTTTTTAAACTAACAGTTATTAAACATGTCAAATTAATACTGAGAGGTGGGGAAACAAAAATAAGATTAATAAATTAAAACAATTGTGGTGCTGAACGGACGGACAGTGCATCAAACAAAAAAATGTGCAATGACTAATACTGAATGTCAATAAGAACAGATCCAGAGGCAACAGAATACCCCATGGGTCAAATGTGACTTAATATTATGGGTTATTTTTGACCCAGGAGTTTTTAATGTGTAGTGTTGGTTATTTTGTAGGGAAGTTCTTTCTCCCTGTATTCTTAGTTCAATAAATCCTTCACCATTGATAAATGGTCCTGCCTTACCTTTAACCATGACAGAATGACCAACATCTTTAAGGAGACAGCATTTTCCAGAAATTATGGAGCTTTGAGCTCTGAGGAATATTTGGACCTGGAGGATGACTTGCCGTGACTTAGCACAAAGCAGGAAGCAGAGGAGGATGACTTGGCTGAGGATTAGCCCAACCAGGCCTACTGCTCTTTGGGCTGGTTCTCCCATTCTCCATCCTACGTCTCCATCTACTCAGGTCAAATCTCCATCCCTCCTGCCTGGGCCTAGAGCTCTTCAGGCCAAGTACCCAGCCCGTCTACAAGGAACCATTGTTCCTCGGGTTGGGTTTTAAGTTCTTCTGTCAAGGCCACAGGCTCTTTAGATAGAGCCCCTAGCCCACAGGTCAGAACCCTTAGCTCACCATTAGGAGCTCATAGCTCCGCTGTAGAGGGTCCCTATTCTCAAGTTAAGGCCCCATGCTCTCCAGGTGGAGCCCCTAGCTCACAGGTTAGAGGCAGAATCTCATCAAGTTCTTGTGTTGCATGAACACGTGTTTATAGTTTGCTATTTTGTAGGGAAGTTCTTACATTCTGCATGTTTGGTTAAATAAAACCTTCACCATTGAGAAATGCACCTGCCCACCTTGTCTTTAACCGTGACATTTGTTTAGCTTTAAAATATTCCTTAAAAATCAACAATTGATATTTGATGAAAATCAGGTATTGCAGCTGTTAGATGGTACCATGGTAGAGTATACTGATGCATTATGAGATGAATGTCTCCAAAACGGCAAAAGCTATTTCAAAAAGGGTGCTATTATACAATTATTACATTTAAAAAATGTTAACAATTTAAATTTGATAAATCAAGTTTTGCACTTGATATATGGTGGTATGGAGAGTAGTGATGCATTTTGAGATTATTAACTCAAATTGTGAAAGCTATTTCAAAAGGGGTGTTTATTGCATTAAAATATTCCTTAAAAATCAAAAATTTATAGTTAAGGAAAACAGGTATTGCGGCTGTTAAATGGTACTATGGAGTGTACACTGATGCATTTTGAGATGAATATCACAACAATTCAGAAAGCTATTTCAAAAAGGGGGCTTTTTTAGCATTAATATATTTCTTAAAAATCAACAGTTAATATTTGATGAAAAACATGTATTGCGGCTATTAGATGGTACAATGGAGAGTATACTAGTTCAGTTTGAGATGTCTCCAAAATTGAGAAAGCTATTTCAAAAAGGGTGCTATTGGCTTTATTACATTCCATAAAGGTCAAATAATTACATTTGATGAAAATCATGTCTTGCGGCTGTTGGATGGCATTATGAAGAGTGTACTGATACTTTTTGGGATAAATATCTCAACATTCCTATAAGCTATTTAATAACTGAAATGTGTAATCTCTCGTATAGAAACCGACAATCTGGGTGATGCACTTTTATGCTGGTCCCTAACTACTCTATTCACCGATAGCTACAGTATTTCTTGTCTGACATTCGTCAGTCGGCATGGCCTAAGACGTTGCGTCACAACCGTGGGGCATGTGAATGTGGGAATATAAATCTATCTTTACTGCGGTTACCATTTTGCCGAGGATCGTGAACAAATTTTCATTGATGTCTGTGTCGGTCAGGGCCGATATAATTGCTATGATTTCAGCGAAGCACTAAATATATGAAAAAATTATAATTCATTGAATCCACACTGGGCGCTGCCATCTTGAATTAGTCAAAGCCAGTGATTCAATTTGAACAACCAATCAGAGCCTTTAACCTGCCAGTTGACAGGTGACAAGAGATTTATTTTGTAGCAGCAAATTACACCATGGATAAATGAAAGCATAAATAAGTAAATGTGAACAAATCAAAATGTAAACCTAAATATACAGTGGCAACGGAAAGTATTAAGACCCCTTTTAAACTTCCACTCTTTCTTTGATTGCAGCCATTTAATAAAATCAAAATAGTTCATTTTGTTGCTCATGATTGTACACAAAGCACCCGATCCTGACAGAAAAAAAACAGAAATGTAGAAATTTTTGCAAATTTATTAAAAACACATCAAGATTAGGAGGATTGGGATTTGTTAAGGTTAAATGAAAACTGGACACCTTACGATAATTTTCTTTGGCAAAAAATACTAATAAAAAAATGCATTTTCTCACACAAAATTTTGGCAACTGTTAATAAAAACATTAACACACTCCAGCCTGTGTGTTGCCAGGGAATAACCTGAGGTGTGCGGTTACAACACAGTCTGCCATGTGTTAATGCTTAAATAGTTTTGATATAAGTACAATATGTGAACAAGGCATCAGTAAATATGTTGTACTGTCAAATAGTATATAATAAGTATCAGTGTTACATACCAGAGGATGTGACTTGAGCCTCTAGGCTGAGTGACTTCTCAGAACGACACAGACCAACTGGTCCAACCAGGATTTATGATTAGTTGGGTACAAACTGTGTTTCTGTCTTTCACATGATTTTTCACCAAGGTTAAATATTATTATAAAATATTAGGCTAAAAGTAAAGGTATAGAACTGTAACTATCAGCAGCCTATTAGCTGTCTCAAGTGTGTATAAAAACATTAGCATACTTTATAACTATAGGTCTATATGATTAGTGTAGCCATTAGGTTGTGAGGAAAAAGTGTGAAAAAAATAATGTTCCTTAATAAATATCTTTGAGTGTTCCCAATAACACAATACACAAATGAATCAGTCTTTATTTTGTAAAAACAATGATATCCCATTGTTAGTATATATGTTGCACTGTAATGAATCACTTTTCAAATGTAAAAAGAACACTGTTTAATATAAAAACAGGTATAATCCAAAAGGCAGAAGTACAGACGGTAACCAAGGCAGACTCATAAACTAATACACAGCAGGGTTCAGGCCAGTATAGCAACACAAGATATTGTCAAAGGTACAAAAGGATATCCAAGGCAGACTATGTCACAGACAAAGCTAAGGTCATAACCGGAACAAACAATATAAGACTATAATGCTCAGTAGAGAATGAATGGAATACTCACAATACCTCGCAAAGTGGCTATGGTGTGTGTGTGGCTTAAATACAGAGTGAGTGAGAACAGGTGAATGGAATTTGGTTGATTGAGTCCGGGTATGGGAAATGTAGTTCAGAACAGGCAAGACTGGGGAAGCTGTAGTCCACAGGAAGAAGAACTGGGGAATGGGAATTGTAGTTCTGAGCAGTATAGACCAGGGAAGTGGCAGTTTCCAAGGAAGGGGAACTGGGAAACGTTACAGCACTGTGTTTGTGTGTAGGGGGGAGAGGTGCGTGCACTAGATTTATTTCACTTATATTACAGCCTCTTGTACACTATCTAGCCGGGATTATTTAGATCCAGCTTTGGCACTTCACCAGGTGAGGTCGCTGTTACTGAAGCTTTGAGTAATATACCCATTTTCAAACCAATTGTTCTAAGTGGTTCAGAGCTTCATCAAAGCTTCATTTGCCCATAATTAAGGTCAGGTACAGATGTCAGAAGGACAGGATTAAGCACACAGCAGCACACACAGCAGGGAGAACAGAGAAACTACATTTCAAGTTGAGTACTATACATTAATGGTTATGTGTATGATTATGACAGATTTATTTTCCAGAGTCAGTCATCTAAAGTAATATTGTGAAATTGTGGAGTGTGATTAAAGAGATAGATGTTTCATTAGTAATGTTGTAGAACTGAGTGTGATTAAACATCCCAAGGAGCACTGTGCAAACGATAATATTGAAATGGAAGGAGTATCAGACCAGTGAAAATCTACCAAGACCCGTCCCTCCCTCTAAACTTTCAGCTCATACAAGGAGAAGACTGATCAGAGATGCAGCCAAGAGGCCCATGATCACTCTGGATGAACTGCAGAGATCTACAGCTGAGGTGGGCGAGTCTGTCCATAGGACAACAATCAGTCGTATACTGCACAAATTTGGCCTTTATGGAATAGTGGCAAGAAGAAAACCATTTCTGAAAGATATCCATAAAAAGTGTCGTTTAAAGTTTGCCACAAGCCACCTGGGAGACACACCAAACATGTGGAAGGTGCTCTGGTCAGATGAAACCAAAATCAAACTTTTTGGCAACAATGCAAAACCTTACGTTTGGCGTAAAAGCAACACAGCTCATCACCCTGAACACACCATCCCCACTGTCAAACATGGTGGTGGCAGCATCATGGTTTGGGCCTGCTTTTCTTCAGCAGGGACAGGGAAGATGGCTAAAATTGATGGGAAGATGGATGGAGCCAAATACAGGACCATTCTGAAAGAAAACCTGATGGAGTCTGCAAAAGACCTGAGACTGGGAGAGATTTGTCTTCCAACAAGACAATAATCCAAAACATAAAGCAAAATCTACAATGGAATGGTTCACAAATAAACATATCCAGGTGTTAGAATGGCCAAGTCAAAGTCCAGACCTGAATCCAATTGAGAATCTGTGGAAAGAACTGAAAACTGCTGTTCACAAACGCTGTCCATCCAACCTCACTGAGCTTGAGCTGTTTTGCAAGGAGGAATGGGCAAAAATTTCAGTCTCTTGATGTGCAAAACTGATAGAGACATACCCCAAGCGACTTACAGCTGTAATCGCAGCAAAAGGTGGCGCTACAAAATATTAACTTTTTGCATGCCCAATTTTTCAGTTTTTTATTTGTTAAAAATGTTTGAAATATCCAATAAATTTGATTCCACTTCCTGATTGTGTCCCACTTGTTGTTGATTCTTGTCACAATGTCCATAGCCTTTGTGCCTGTTCTGTGTCACTACAGGGTGGTTTCTCCCCTATATGTTTTGTTTTGGTTTTGTTTCCCGCTCCTTTTGTCACATGATCCCGTCATGTGACAAATCAGTTCTGTTGTTTAGTCCACACCTGCACCTCCTTCCCTCGTTAGTATTGTATTTAGTTCTGCTTGTTTGTGAGTCATGTTTGGTTCTTTGTTCTTGTTAAGGTATCTGGTTGCTCTTGTACTTCTGTTCAATGCATATGTTTAAAGTATTTAATGTACCTTGTGTTATAGTTCTTTGTGGTATGTTTAGACAGTCTGTTCATGTGTTTAGTGTTGTGATTAGTGTTCATTTCATGTGTTTTATACATTGGTTAGTTGTGGTCCTCATTTTGTTCTATGTTTTTGTTCTTGTTAAGTTCTTCCCAGTGTCAGAAAATAAATACATGTTCTGTGAAGACGCGCCTGCCTCCTCAGTCTTTGAACGTGACAATTCTTCACAAAAAATTACAGTTTCATGTCTTTATTTTTAAAGCCTGAAATGTGGCAAAAGGTTGAAAAGTTCAAGGGGGCCGAATACTTTCGCAAGGCACTGTAGCTAGCTAATTCTAAAAAAAATATAAAAGAATTAAACTGTGTCCACAATTTGATGTTATCATTCTCTTATGCTAAACACATTTGTTATTCACTTTACCATCAGGCCATTGTACTTACGTACTACTTCATGGAGAATTAAAAATGAAATATGGAACAAATCATTGGATGAACGAGATGTCAATATTGTATTGTGGTAGTTGATTGGTAAATGAGAGGGTTCCTACAAGGCATCTTATGACATGTGTCTTGGAAAATAAGAAACTAGCATGAAAAAGTATGAAAAAATAGAAGTGAATTGAATTTATATTAATGTCCCTGCAGATGTCACCTTTAAGCATGTTAATCATCAGTTACATTATTTATTTATGAATTATGTTATAAGTTATACAGAGATGTTGTAATAGTTTATTTTAACCATTTACTATTTTTATATTTTTGCCCCTCAAAAAAATTAGGAGGAATAAACTCCCCTGCCTCAATTGACGAGCCTCCACTGAGTACTACATACCAGAGGATGTGACATTAGCCTCTAGGCTGATTGACTTCTCCTCAGAACGACACAACTAGAAAAACTGGTCCAACCAGGATTTCTGAATAGTTGCTTACAAATTGTGTTCCTCTCTTTCACATGAATGTAGACAACATAATGAAGGTCAGGTACAGATGTCAGAAGGAGAGGATTGAGCACACAGCAACACACAAAGCAGAGAAACAGAAACTACATTTCAGGGTGAGTACTATGCATTAATGTTTTTTTGTATGATTATGACAGATTCATTTTCAGAGTCAGTCATCTGAAGTAATGTAGAGGTGTCATTAGTAATGTTGTAGACCTGAGTGTGAGTAAAGAGCTAGAGGTTTCATTAGTAATGTTGTAGAACAGAGTGTGATTAAAGAGCTAGAGGTTTCATTAGTAATGTTGTAGAACTGAGTGTGATTAAAGAGCTAGAGATTTAGTTAGTAATGTTGTAGAACTGAGTGTGATTAAAGAGTTAGAGGTTTCATTAGTAATGTTGTAGAACTGAGTGTGATTAAAGAACTAGAGGTTTTATTAGTAATGTTGTAGAACTGAGTGTGATTAAAGAG
>JACXGM010028955.1:0-13858 GCA_016801145.1 Umbra pygmaea
GTTTTGGGTGGTGCTGGGCGGTATACCGGTTCACACCGAATACCGGTGTATATTTTCGTTATGATATGAATTTTTAATATACCGCCATACCGGTGTATTTGAATACACAACGCCCGGAACGCTGTGCCGCGCGACATTGTTTCAGATCGGACCCTTTTCAATGTTGCGCTTCTAAACAGGCACGGTGCAACTGCGAGGCGTGGTGAGGGTTAACAGTAGTGCTATGGGGCCTCATTTATAAAACTTTGTGGTGGATTTGCGTCAGAAGTGGCGTACGGACGAAATATAGGACGTGCGTATGCAAAGAAATATTCAGATTTATAAAACCATGCGCATGCATGTCCTACGCGTTTTCCCTTTATAAATCACAATCAACTCTAAATGTGGCGCAGCTTTTGCGGCTGCATGTCACGCCCATAATTGCCCATAAATAGTCCGTTTGCACTAAAACTGGGCACATTTGATTAGTATGTAAACATATCCCAGAGAACGGTCGACTCGGTAGCAATGTGTTTTTAACCCCTAGGTTTATTTGGCGCCGGAGTTGTCCTTTAAGCAAATTTCATGTAATTGTCCCCTCCAAAGTTGATGTCAGATTTTCGCCCTGTATGAAACACATCCTATTCACATAATGCACACACCATATACAATTTTCAACCTGTTTGTCACCTCAACCTGGCAACCTATAACACTTACAGTAGCTACACTTAACAGTCTCGTCTCCCCCCCGGTTGCGCCCACAATCCCCCCACACAAATCTCCCGGATTTTGAAAACCAAATGTTGGCAGGTATGCACTATAGTTTGCCTTTCTAAATTTTACTATTTTAAAAATTACAACTTAATAATCTAAACTATTTCTCTTTTAAGTCTGCTTCAGTGACTGGCTCAAACAAAGGGAACCTGAAATAGGAGAGAGAGATAAAAGGGAGCAAGTGGTATTACATATCCCAAAAAATACAAGATGTCATAAAAAAAGGATGGAAAATGTATCACTATAATTCTGATATTGTTCACCTTTATAGTTACTTCTGTATATAGTTTAGAATTTTAATCATTGTAAGTGACAGTTATTTTTTTTAAATTCATGTACAGTTATTCATGGTTGTGTAGCCCGGGAACCTGCATATGCAAGTTTCATTAAAGGACAACTCTGGCACAAAATGAACCTGTATGTCAATAACACATGGGTAACGAATCAACCATTCTTAGGGATATTCTTAGGGACATGCTAATTGATTTGGCCAGTTTTATTGCGAACTGAGAATTACCTTACAATTCTAGTTGTGAGGGCATAGTCGAAGTCAAAATAAATCGCTATTTTATAACACTCCAAATAACTCCACACTTACATGGTAGCACAATGAGGGTCCCTACATGCACACCGAAGCATTGAGAGAGAGCTAGCGGTACTTAAAGCCGCAACACAGCCTCATACTTTGGGAAACTGGTGGTGTACATGTATATGTACACCTCCCCTCTCTGATAACAGGGCTGTACTTTACATTTTTTCATTGTTCCTAAAATAAATTGGAAGCAACGACCAATACCAGAGGGACCAGATCAACAATTATCTAATGAATAAGTACACTAGACACGTTGTTTTACGTTGGTGCGATTATTTGATATATTATACAAATAGTTTTTGGTCGACTGGTCGAGACTGTTTTGCCAAGATGGCGCCTGTATAGCGTACGGTCTTTTAAACTATATTTGTTCTAAACTGTCTGTACACTTACAATGTTCTCAATGCTTCGGTGTGCATGTAGTGACCCTCATTATGCTACCATGTAAGTGTGGAGTTATTTGGAGTGTTATAAAATAGCGATTTATTTTGACTTCAACTATGCCCTCACAACTAGCATTGTGTGGTAATTCTCAGTTCGCAATAAAACTGTCCGTATCGATTAGCATGTCAACATATCCCTAAGAATGGTTGACTAATTACCCATGTGCTATTGACACCTAGGTTCATTTGGCGCCGGAGTTGTCCTTTAACGTTTAGTCACTCATGTAAGGTAAGCCTGGGAACATGTATAGACAATATGCCAGATTTCACCGGAGACGTTATTTCTTCCTCTCTTCTCCAGAGCTAGTTACGTGTAAGTTATTACTGTGAATTTGAGTTTACATTTACATTTAATAGTTTGTGTCACATTCAGTTTCACAATGTGTCAAAGTACCTTATCTATGTCGTATTCAGTGGGCTGTGTTTTGTCTAAAAGGGAGTCCATCAAGCTAGCAGCACATTGTGGGAAAGCTACGGTGACGGTTTGCACCCTTGGGAAGCGGAGCGAGGTGTGTTTCTTTGACTATGAATTAAATATATAAGCATATAAAGTGTGTTGTAAATGCAAATGTTGCAATGTGGAAACTTTAATTTGTTTACGTTTTGTAAAGGTGAAGTTTATTGACCATTTTTTTCACGTTTCCTTTAGTTTTCACGGTGTCTAGAATAGATGACTTCAGTGATTATAGGAAATTGTACCCATTAGAGACGCTCTGCCATTTTTTACCACAACCAAGGGCTGCTACAATCACTTCAATTAATAATTTTATACCTTAGCATATCAATGGGTTGTTTTAAGGAGCTGCAATATCAAATAAAAGGAAGTTGTTTGAATGGTTACCTGTGCTTCTGAAGATTATTTAAAGTGTACTTTGAATTGTTTACATTATATCTCACAACACTCAGCTAAGACTAGCTAAAACCAGCTATGACCAACAATGACCAGCTAAAACCAGCTAAGACCAAAAATGACCAGCTAAAACCAGCTAAGACCACCAATGACCAGCTAAGACCACCAATGACCAGCTAAGACCACCAATGACCAGCTAAGACCACCAATGACCAGCTAAGACCACCAATGACCAGCTAAAACAAGCTAAGACCAACAATGACCAGCTAAAACAAGCTAAGACCAACAACAACCAGCTAAGACCAGCTAAGACCAGCTAAAAAATATCCAAAACCCCTCTAAGACCAGCCTGACCAGCTAACACCAGCTATGACCAGCTAAGACCAACAACAACCAGCTAAGACCAGCTAAAACCAACTAAGACCAACAATGACCAGCTAAGACCAGCCTGACCAGCTAAAACCAGCTAAAAAATGTTCAAAACCCCTCTAAGACCAGCCTGACCAGCAAAAACCAGCTATGACCAGCTAAGACCAACAACAACCAGCTAAGACCAGCTAAAACCAGCTAAGACCAGCTAAAACCAGCTAAGACCAGCTAAAAAATGTTCAAAACCCCTCTAAGACCAGCCTGACCAGCTAAAACCAGCTAAGACCAACAATGACCAGCTAAAACCAGCTAAGACCAACAATGACCAGCTAAGACCAGCCTGACCAGCTAAGACCAGCCTGACCAGCTAAAACCAGCTAAGACCAACAATGACCAGCTAACACCAACAACAACCAGCTAAGACCAGCTAAAACCAGCTAAGACCAGCTAAAAATGTTCAAAAACCCCTCTAAAACCAGCCTGAAAAACCAGCTATGACCAGGCTGGGAGACCAGCCAAAACCAGCCTGGCCATCTTAGGCTGGTTTAAGCTGGATTTTTCAGCAGGGCTGTTCCTCTTTTAGACAAAAAGCCAAGTCTAACTTGTTCATTGTAGCGGCCAAAGCAGTTTACAACAACTGGTGTAGTTCCATAGCGATCTTACAATGCTTACTAATGACTTGAGGTCGCACTCGCAGAGCTGTCGTCATCTGTTTATAACACGCCTCTGGCCTGCCTATATCAGATACACCAATGTGATTGGTGCAGCTCGGCTACAAGGGCATAGTTAATGAGCAGCATTACTCGGTGCCAGAGTAACTTGCTGAGCAACTTCAAATTGTGCTCTCGCGAGAACTCTAGATTTCCAGGGTACAGAATCCAATCTCTTTTGCAACCAGACACTTCGCCCCCAGCGGAATTCAGATAGAATGCAAAATCGGTTTTGGGGGAGAGTAATTAATAGAACTGTTTAGAAAAGGACTGTTCCTATGACTACGTTCCTGTAACTACTTGGTCGGAAAGCAGCTATTGAGAGTGAGGAGTTGTCGTCATTGTACAGAGCCACTCCCTCAATCTTGCGAGATCCACGCCCTCTCCGCCATGTTGGCAGGTTTCCGGCGGCAAAACATGATTGTTTACGTGTGTTGTTAACTCGGTAATAGAGGAGGTTCTCTCGCAATTCCACACTGTTTTACCATGCCTGGAAGTCACTGCTGCGTTAAAAACTGCTCCAGTACCTCACACGATACATATGGAAAACATAGGAACAATGGAATACAGTTTTTTAGGTTACCGAAATGGACACAGCATCAGGGAGAGCAAGTCTCTGACCTGACGAGGAGATGCCGGATTGCTTGGTTGGCTGCAATAAGAAGAAAGGACCTTACTTTCGATCTCACCCCCCAGTCGATGAGAGTGTGTTCTCTGCATTTTCACTCAGTTACGTTTTCTAAAAAATATCTTTATGTTGTTGTCTCTTAAAGCTACGAAGTGTAGGTTACCTAATGTTGTTACAAACCCTGAAGTAAGTTAACGTTACATCTGAAGTTGCTGCCTAGCTAACTATCTAACAAACTGTTGCCTCTTCAAAAATGATC
Source organism: Umbra pygmaea (assembly GCA_016801145.1). NCBI lineage: Eukaryota > Metazoa > Chordata > Actinopteri > Esociformes > Umbridae > Umbra > Umbra pygmaea. The sequence goes on from JACXGM010028955.1 coordinate 4,605, forward strand.
AATGGCCAACCATTAACGTTAACTAAAAAGTAATTGAGATTCTGCTCATGACATTATGCTACCTTGTCTCTGTCTCTTTGTTCTCTACACTAGTGATTCCCAACCTTTTTTGTCTCGTGTAATGTTACCACCTGAGCCCTTTTGTCATACCATGAGTAGCGTTAACGTACCCTCTCAGGCTTTATCTTTATTTTGCATGTGTTCTGCGATGGATTTCCCAGTGTAAGCATTGATTACATAGATTTTTTCATAATCTAATTATTCTGTTGTAGGTAAACCAGTTTATGAGGTGACTAAAAAATAGTTGGGATTATGTTCATGACATTATGCTACCTTGTTGCCAGTTTAAAGTATTGATTACATAGATTTTTCATAATCGGATTATTCTGTTGTAGGTAAACCATCATATGAGATGTTGGAGAACCACCCTGATTGGATACCATCCCTGCAGTTAGGCCACAATGATGTTAAAGAAACAGATGGAGCGAGATATCAGCGGCAAGTAAAGCGCAGGACCCACCACCAGCAGCCGCCATCGCCAGCCCAGGACCACCAGCAGCCGCCATCGCCAGCCCAGGACCACCAGCAGCCGCCATCGCCAGCCCAGGACCACCAGCAGCCGCCATCGCCAGCCCAGGACCACCAGCAGCCGCCATCGCCAGCCCAGGACCACCAGCAGCCGCCATCGCCAGCCCAGGACATGGAATGTGGACACTGCACATCTAGACGAGATGTTATCAACAATCTTTTGGAAGAAAACAGAGAGCTGAAGCGGGAGCTTGATGAGTACCGGATGAATGAGAACTTTCTGAGTGGTGATGATAACACAGTGAAGTATTACACGGGTCTCGAGTCTATCATAGGTCTAGATGAAACGGGTTAGGCTACTGAGAATGTTATTTTTCACTAGAATTTTTATGCCGTGGCTGGAAAATTTACGAGCGACATCATTGGTTATAATCGATTATGGTAGGCCACTGCATCGATGCAGCTTCATCCATATCTGCATCGCGATACATCGATTATCTGATTATTTTCAACACCTCCAGTGAGCATCCAGTTTGGCAAATTGACGCAAATGAGGAAGTGCCTTAAACCTGCATTCTATCTGAATTCCAGCTGGGGGTGATATGTCTGGTTGCAAAAGAGCTTGGTTTCTGTAATAGTCTATGAGAATGAGAGACATAATATACTTGATTTATTACCTCAGTAAACATTTTCATAATCAGTATATGGTCTTAATGGCTAGATTTAAGCCTTCTGCAGTTTATCATGATGTTCATTTTTTGAATTATGGTCTTGTTGATTTTAAAATCGGCGATAAAGCAAAGGGGCGTTTAGGGCGTGGTTATGGCGTTCGGTTGTATGACAAGACACTCAAAGCAGTTGGCATTTCACTTTTTTCGGGTAAGTAACATTACATTTTGTTTTACATTATGTTTTAATACTGTTTTTCGTTAGCATCTCAATTAATATCTGTTAGCTAGCTAGATTACTTCTCCCTCTAGTCTAAAATCATCACATCCACGACCAAGATTAAATAAATGGATTTTGTTGCCGTAACGGCAATTTCGATGACCCCAATCAGATCTTAACAAACCAATGGGTGACGTCACACATGGCTTCATCCAGTAATTATACAATCTATACGTGTTACCAGCAAATAGTAACAAAAAATTAAAAAACTTGATTGCGTGGGTGGGGTGGGGGGCCCTACAAGACAATGTGCCCAGGGGCCTCTGAATTCTTAATCCGGGCCTGAAAATAATAAATGTGCGAAAATTTAAGAGCTCTGGAATGTTTAGTCGCGCGTCTGTGAAGTTCTAAAGGCGTTGCCCCTTGCAACCGATAGCGTCTCCTACCATCATGGCCGACCGGCTCAGACCCCGCCCAGATCGGCACTTGACTCCTCACTCTCAATAGCGCCTCAAATTCGGTCATGTATTTTAGACTGTAGCCTTTTTTACTAAACACATTACAGACAGGATGTAAGAAATTGCTAATATTTCAAAAACGTATAGAGATTTAGTAAGAAATGGGTGCAGCATTTTGATGTTGACTTTTTATGGCCTCCAAACTTTGCACACTTGTCCAGAAGCCCCGGGGGCTTGACAATATGGATCAAAAAGAGTTATTCATCATGGTTTACATGCTTTAACACATAAAAATATATATATACACATATGTTCTTTAGTTTTTTTGGGATACATATTTAATAAAACAAAATTCAGTAATGCAGGATGTTGGATATCATTCATCCATGTTCTACCCATGGGTCTGCTGAGTCAAAAACCATAAAGCACTTCACTATAGGTCAAAGTATGACCTTTCTAGAGGCCAAAAGATCAACTTTGTGCCAGGCGGACCTAAAACTCCTTAGACCTTGAAGGTTGATGTGAGCGGAACTGCTAGCATTAATGAGGAGTCTGCAGCTACCAACCTTAACGTTACCTTAGTCAATGACACCAACGTCATCAATGTTAGTAACGAAAAACATGCTTGGCCTGACTGTTGCTCAAGGGACACACACACACACAGTGTACCGGCACCTTTTTTCCCCCACTTCAAGCACTGTTAATGACTCTTATAGCAATCAAGCTTAACAAAAAACTCTTTACTGTGAGGATATTATTGGACAAAATAAAACATTCACGTTGATCACTTCAATATCAGTTGAACTTAAGAAAACACCTTTTCCTTTATATTACCCATACGGCAGAGATCGAACTTGAAGGGTGTCTGATGGCTGGCAGGGTAAACTTCTTAAAGAACACGTTGCACCCATGGAGAAAATGGCTGTCCTCTCCCTTCAGCCTGCAGAGTAGCTCCACAGCTACAAACTTGAGATGGCGCCTTCCCACGCAGTTTGCAAAAAGAGTGGGGGAGGGGTGGCGGTACAGTCCTGACATAACACTCGTACCTATCTGCAACGTTCAAACTAGCTTTTTACAAAACAATACTGATTTAAACTTAACTAGAAACCCTTTTAACAATCTTGACATTCTCAACACCAGCACCAGACTCCCACTTGTATGCTCTTCTAGCTGTCTTCTCCCGTGTAGCTAGTGTGACACCCACAAATGTATGGTCCCAATTGTTATGTTTGAAATCTGATTACATGTATTTTTCTGTGAAAGCGACCTGGGCCCGGTTCCCCGATAACGTTCATACTTAGCGCGCTATAAGAAGTCTCAAAAACATATATCTTACCGAAGTTGTTTATGTTCCTAAGTGTGTTCCCCGAAGTGTCCCTTAGAAAGCTTCTTAACGCGCTGCCTCTTAAGTTCGACGTTACAAAGGCGCTGTCCCAAGGGAAGGTGCTGAATTTGTTGTCATCGATTGCTCAGGAATCGATTTTTCACTTCACGAGAGGTGCATTACGGTGTTAAAAAAGACAACACGTTCTATGTAAATGAAACATTCCTCAAATTATTCCAGTAACATTTATTTTGGCATAGTTTAAGTTATCAGTAAAATATAGACTTATTAATTCAATTATCAAATTATCAGTAATGTGTTCATACGATATGTTGTGACTGGTAGACGAACCGGGTATCCCTCGCTATCCCTTGCCACTTGTCCCGCTTCTTGATGTAGGTTTAACGACTTCTAAAAATGATGTAATACACTTTGATATCAATGGTAAGGTACTTTACAATTAGAATTGATTGGCAAGCAGCTTCAGTTACTTCTGTGTAATGTGGTTTTGATTGTCATTGGTTAATGTTTACAATAAAAAGCAACCTATCTACAATGAACAGAGAGAGAGAGTTAGATAGAGAATATGGTGGGGAAGTAACATAAAAAAAGGGCACCAAGCTTCTTGTCAGAGGAACTTGAAGTTTTGCTGGACGAGGTGAGCTTGCACAAGGTGACACTGTTTTCCAGCTTTCGGAATAACTTGTGCAACAGCAACAAAAAAGAGCTATGGAGCGACATAGCAAGGCTGCCTCCGGATCAGGCATACCGAGATCCTGGCAGGACGTCAGGAAAAATCTCAAAAGGGCTTCAGTTTTGCCGAATAAAACAATTGACATGGACTAAACGGCTCTGCGGCCGGCGCCGTCTTTGATTCAATACAAGGACACGTTGGATCACTGCCATAGTTGGTCGCTTACTGGACACCACCATGCTTACCCATTTCTAGATCTTAGCCATTTAGAGCCAAATTGTTTGCCAGACTTTAATTATCAAAAGTGATTGCCAATTTAAACGCTTTAATGACATTACGAAATAGCCTTGTCATAATAACCACATATTAGTTCTGATACCAAATAAAAGGTTAAGAGAGAGGTTAAGGAATAGGTTAAGAACTACTTAGTGATAAGAACATTTTGGGGAACCGGGCCCAGGTTTACATGTATTTTCCGTTTATACTTTTATAACTTACGCCACAAGGGGGAGTATCGTTAGGTGAGCGCTAGTTGTAACAACGACCAAGGCTTCCGTTCCGCAGACAGAAGATGAACACAACTATGCATCTTGTCTGTCCTTTTCCTGAATCAAAACAGGTTAGTAAGTGTGTGTCACTACACCAAAGTATTTTTGAAGCACTAAAAAACCAGTTGGAACATTATCTGAGAAAGTTGAGGCAGAAAACGTGTGTTTTATTTGGTATTTTACTCCGGTATGTGAACGAAGTCACAAGATGGCGGCCGTAATATCTTACTTTTATTTATTCCCTCTGCAACTCCTTGACATTGATAAAATAAATGTGTATTTGTAAAAATCTATTGTTTATGTTAGTATTTATATTATCACACTATGATATTTGTTCGCTATAAGGTTTATGATTAAACATATGATAAAGTGCAAACACATAGACTATAATTTAGAACTGCATAAGGCCATAACTATTTTGAATAGAGAAGTACTGGTGTTTTATGGGTGGTGGAGAGTCAGTGGAAAGCTACGGAATGTGGAGAGCCATAAAAGGGGGGTCAAGCTGGAGCCAGGCACAGGCTGGTACAATTGCTATTCTGCCTAGCCCCCACCCAAGAAACAGAGACCAGACAGCGCTGAGAGAGCAAGTCTGCTCTAGGGCGCCTCCAAAGGTAGGGTGAGTCTAAACCATGCCCTGCCTCAACCATATAATGAAGAACTATGTGGAATCAGGCCAGACTTCCCTGAACACCCTGTGTGGTGTGTAAGAGAGTCCCATGTACATAAAGATTGCATTTATTACACATTAAACTTATGCTGAGAACTTAACCATTTGTCAGCGAGTTTCTCTTTACCAATCAACTAACACGCGTGGTTCTGGTCAAACCACTGACATTTATGAAAGTTTGATAAATGTGTTATGCAGGGTAAAGTGAGAAGCAAGTTAATATGCTTAACTGCAGCTATTAAATGTCATAGAACATGTTTAGATTACAACAATAGTAATATTTAGTACTGTGTGACTTAAAACTGATTTGTAAGTACATAGAATATACTGTTATCTCAGTGTTTAAAAGGATGATCCTTTTGTGTTGCAATGTGAATAGCAAATTTGTGAAATAAGTTAGTAAGAAGTTTATTATGAAAAAGATGTGAAGTTTGTTAAAATGAGAGAAAAAGACGAAAGAAAGACAGTTATAAATTATGTTAATAAAGACAGAAGACAGCCTGCTGAATGAACACAACTAATGCATCTTGTCTTTCCTTTTCCTGAATCAAAACAGGACATATTTATCTGTCAACAGGTTACTCATGACTGAGGCCTGTAACACTAGCCGGTCTGTGTATTATCGTGCTGCGCAGTTAAGGATTTGAAGCTAACACTTACGTTGGTTCCCTGGAATTCGGTTACGGTGTTTACACCATTAAAGTAGCTGAAAAACCCAGAGGTAACCATGTTACTGCTTTTGGAACAGAATATGTCTAATCAATGGGTTCCGAATCACAAATTTAGCCACCACCTTTTAGCTTTTTTACCACTACCATTTTTTTGTTCTACCAGCTCGTTTCCCTTCTCACTCTCTCACCCCCCCACCCTGCGCGTTCAAGCCACCTGTGCAGAGCTTGCTCAGGAATGGTAGCTGACAGGTGTGAGTTCACCTGCATGCTCAGTGAAGAGAAGACTTTAGGAGGAAAGCCTGGTGTCAAGAAGGGCAGCAAAGAATCCACTTCTCTCCAGGAAAAGCATCAGGGCAGACTGATATTCTGGAAAAAGGTACAGGGACTGGACTGCTGAGGACTGGGGTAAAGTAATTTTCTCTGATGAATTCCATTTGAATTATTTGGGGCATCTGGAAAATAACTTTGTCCGAAGACAAGGTGAACACTTGCATCAGTCCTGTGCCATCCCAACAGTAAAGCATCCTAAGACCATTCATGTATGGGGTTGCACTAGGCCTGTACGATTAATTTTTATAAAATCACGATCTCGATTCACCACTGTTCCCAATAAAAAAATTGTATTACTTCGATTCTAATAAACTTTTTTTTTACACAGACATGTTCAAGGAGTTCAGATAGAGATTGTATTAGGGCCAAATTTAGATCAATGTGTTATGTCACTATTTTTTGTAGCCTACTGTACTTAAATGGCCAGTATTTATATTCTTTATTCATTGAAGCCTCTGTTTTCAGACTTGTGGTGATGCGCAATGTGCTATAGGTGCCAAAAAAAATCTGTTTGGTACTGCCAATTTGTTTTTTCATATTAGGGATGGGCCGATACCACTTTTCATGGAACGAGTACAAGTACAGAGTATCATTTTGGGTACTTGCCGATACAAGTACCGATACAAGAACTTTTAATAACTATGCCAAATGTCAAATTTATCAAGCTAAATCTGCTACTTCTTAGATGTTGATCAGCCAATTCAAATATACCAGTCCGGTAACGCTTTAGATTACAGCCCAGAATGTACTGCGTAAGTACACAGAATTTACAGCGTACCTGTCGGTAAATATAGTTTGCCTATAAAGTACGTATGTGTAATTATACAATTTATAATATTTAGGGAATCAAGGGGTAACAACCAGGAAAAATACAAATAATATATGCAGTAAGTATTTTATAACTAAGGGCTAACTTTTAACATTACATGTTATGTATGACCTACTCTGCTAAAAAAAAAAAAAATTACTAATAATTTATAAAGGCTACATTAATTAATTCATAACTTTGGGCTAACTATTCAAATAGTATGTGATATGGCCTAGGCTACATGCAAAACATTCTTATGTTTGAAAGCAATTTAGGGAGAACACACACATTCACTGAATTGGCTCGATCTTACTCCTCTCCACATATAGCTGGTGTGTAGTGATCGCAGTGGCGTCATTGTACCGTGGCTGCCGTCACATCATCCAAGTGGATTCTGCGAACTGTGAAGATTCAGGAGAGACCTCTGACATGGTTGTAAAGTGCGCATGGGTGTTCAGCAGTTTATATACAAAATTTTCAATACTACATTAAATCATAATCATCCACACATACCTTTTTGGAATAATACATAGGTATTAAAATATATTTATAGGCCTAAGTATATCTTTTTTTAACCACAGGGTACATAGTATGCATGATGGAGATTACTGAACAAAAAAAATTCAGGGGAATGAGTTAGAGTTTTTGCTAAGATTTTATTTAGAATTTTCAATATAAGCTAGTAACCTTAAGAAAGAAATAGAGTAAAGGATTTTGTTGGGTCATCAAGCAAAATAAGAAATAGGCAAGGCAACTATAGTAAAAACAAGGCAAGCAAAATTAGAACTATTTTCTCTAGTTACTGTGTAAAGATACACTGTAACAACACAACACAAATGGTAAGTCAAACTTGTTACCCCCTTGTTTCACTTAGTTACAGAGTAAGTACAGCATTTGCGGGCTGTAAATTAAAGTGGCACTTGTTACCCCCTTGCTTCACGTAGTTATAGGGTACAGTAGGTACAATAAATTATACATATAATGTGTATACACACACGTATACACAAAAATATAATATCCTTTACGTGATAAACTTTATTTTACAAACAACCTACTTCAAAACAGATTGTGAGCTTTTAATTTTAAATGATATGCATGACAATATATTATAACACTATTTTTTCCCATTTTTTGTTGCTCTTTCTTGGCATCTTCATTTCATTCCTCTTCTTTTCCTTCCCTTTCACAGAGGAATCTGATGCTGAGGAGCTGGTGAAATCCCAGGAGTCTTGCTGTTCTGCATTATATATATATATAATACACACTCTTTAGCAAACTATTACTTAAAGACAATTCCAGCGCAAAGTAAAGCTAGGGGTTAATAACACATGTGTACCGTGTCGACCATTCTCTGGGATTTGTTTTCATGCTAATTTTGACAAAGGCTCAAGTGATGTGAGCATGGACAGTGAGTGTTTGCTTGTTGATATGCCACGCCCCCTCCTAAACATGCTGCGACATGCCCTATTGGAAGAGGCTGGGAGTTAAGTTTCATTTTCGGTTTCTAAGTTAAGTTTCAGTTGGTGTTGGTGTGCGTCAGTGACCACAAGTAAGTGTTGAATTGTGGAGATATTACTTGACAGGGCAGCTGACGGGGGGGACAACCGGGTATGTTGTCCCTGGCCCAGTCCTTAGGGGGGCCCCAAATTTAGTTTTTGCACAGTCATTTTTTTTAGCAGGGGGCCCAAAATGTGGAGTTTGTTCCGGGCCTACAGATTCCTGTCAGCAGCCCTGTTACTTGATATTAGTTATTTATATAGTGTGATCTAAGTTTACCAACTATTTCAGTAGTTATGGAGAGTATTAGTCTCAATTGTGAGGTTTATATTTAGTTTACAGTAATGTTTATTTTCTCTCATTTAGAACCGCATCTACACTGTTGAAGAGAAAAGGAAAGCTGCCTGTGTGTCACGTTTCTGTCAAGAATGTATGGTGTACGGTTGAGGTAGAGAGACTGGAGGCGGTATACAGTGAGTGAGGCTAGGGATCTTTATTAAATAATCCCCACAGAGGCAAATAAACACAGAACAAAAAAACCCTCGTGCTCTTTAAGCGGCACGGACACTTAAAACAAAAGAAACTAGAACACGTAACTCGGGAGTAAACAGGAACAAAAGGCTGACTAGAACAGGAATACAGGGAATACTTGAAACTTACAAATACGTGGACATCAGAACACACCGCGACAGGGAGGAAAAATCCACAATGCTTCAGCACTCTCCTCTTAGTCTGGGCACATTAAATAGAGGCAGAAAACACAAGGCTGAAGGAAATCAATAATAACACAAGGCTGTAGCCCATAGACTAATCAAGCTGATACAGAGAACAAACTAAA
>JACXGM010028957.1:0-13841 GCA_016801145.1 Umbra pygmaea
ATGGCTCAATGTTTTGAGAGTGCAGCCGCAGTACACTTATTGCCACAACTTTACTTGGTTGGAAATCAAAATAACCAGATGTTTGAATGGGTAATTAGTTCGCTACTCAACGCAGCAGTAGCCATTTCCACATGTAGAGTATGATGTTAGATAGCTAGATGGCAACACAGATGGCAACCACTAACTCGTTTCATGACTACAACAATTGTTCATTTTGAGTTCAAGTATGCAAATCAAATCAGTTAGATTAGAATAGATTTCAAATTTCTAGCTAAACGTCAACTTGCTGAATACTGACAACTGTACCCTAGTAGTAACCCACAAAGGTAAACAATCATACTATACTGTAACTTACGACACAGCACTTTACACACTATGCGTGTATTAGCTACCAACACAGATGTAAACACACTGTTAGGCTAATTTCGGAACCGATCTCTCGCCTTATCTGATTACTGTAACTGTCTCAGTTGGTCTTTTAATAGAATTGATGTTCTAACGTTAATTTACACCGCTAAGCAACATTCGTTAAAAAAAATCTGGAAACCAAACCCGATGCAAACCTTAATACTTGTTTTGCAATCGCGAAAAGAGCTTGTAGAGCTTTGGAAATCGCTTCTGCTGTATGTTCTTATTCTTTTGTATCTCGCAACAAATGTTGATAATCTCCCATCCTTAATTTGAATAATGCGCCGCAACGCAGCAAAATAAATGCTTATTTCAACAACAGGTAAAATGAGATATCAATCAGCATCAAACCTCCAGTAGCAAATTAAATTTTGGGGTGGCACCCGGGGTGGCCAATCAGATGTCAGGGGTGTCCAGTGCCCCCCCGGACACCCCTCTGCCTCCGCTACTGGCCACGGGTGGGGGAAAATTGGTTACATTACAGCAACATGTCTGCATCACACATTATTTTGACATTGGCAGAATGAAAATGCTTTTGATTAATGAAAGCATGTTCATTATCATTTCTTGCCATTATGGCAATAGCACAAATTACATTTGGGAAACCGAACATAGCTGCAAAATGTGCTTTTTTGTTTGCCTTTTCAATCGCATTTATAAATGAGGCCCCAGTTCTTTTTCCAGTTACAAGCTAAATCTTCAAAAAAGTGAGTGTTTTCCAATCCTCTTCTGCTTGGAAAAAGCTCTGTTCCAGCAGACAGATCCAACTTAGTTGTTTGGGCTTTAAATACCTAGGTGTGAATGTGTCCCGCTCACTGCCAGCTCTCCTTTCAGCTAACCTTTCCCCCCTTATTGTTTAGATGAAGGCCGATTTCAAGAGGTGGGGTAAACTACCTCTCTCATAGGGAAAAGCAATGTTGTTAAAATGAATAGCTTGCATAAATTCATGTATATTTTCCAATGTATTCCTTTGTTTTAACCTATGTCTTTTTTAAAGCAATTAACCAGGCATTATCTTCTTTTATTAGGGCTGGAAAGCCACCAAGAATTAGAAGGTTTTTACTTCAGCAATGTAAATTCAGTGGTGGGCTCGCACTTTCTTAAAGCTATTCTGGCTGCACTCCTTAGACCCATCTTGGTGCCTGCTAGGTCTTTACTGCTCCTCTTCCTCTCTCCCTGCCTTGAAATGCTCCGCTCTCCCTAAATCTCCCTCTCGTTACTCAGACAAACCTTTAGTACTATCCACATTCCAAAGTTGGTACCAGTTTTGGCGCCATTTTAAGTTTTCCTCTACATCCCTTTTGGGGCCTATTAATAACAACCACATATTTATTTAATCTTTGGTTGACAGTGCTTTCACTCTCTGTGTAAAAAATGGCATTAAAACGTTCAATGATCTTTATTAAAATTGAGTTTTTATCTAGTTTTTCTAACCTGGCTGTTAAAAACACTTTGTCCGCATCTAATTTATTTTGTTATCTAGAGGTAAGACATTTTTTTCTCCTCTGAATTTGTTGGCTTCCCTTTACTAACCCCCACCCAGACCTGGAATGCGCTATTGACAATTTGATGGGTAGTGGGGGTGGGAGCGAGGGGCAGGGATTATGTTGGGGGGGGATGAAGATTGTAAAAATGTATTTATATATTGCAGGAAACAGTATCCTTACTGTTTTATAAAAATATAAAAACATATAGATTTTTGTCACTCTTGCTTCAATAAGCTGTACCACTGTCTTTTGGTGTGATGCTTTTCAGATAAAAATGCTAATTATTTTTTATTTTTTATTTTTGTCAATATTACATAAAAAATATATGTTACCATGGTCCAATCGGAATGCATTTAGAATGATAGCATATAAATGCAAGGCCCAATGTTGTGCTAAGTGCATCAAAGTGCATGAAACCTCATATGGTGTGATACTTCATCATATTGTGTGACAGGTTTGGTATGTCACACAATATGATCAGTTTGTCACACCATTTGATATGACCTGTAGTTTCCTACACATGGAGTACTTATTTATTTGAGCTAACAATGTATTCTTGTAATTTTTAAGTAATAACTAAGTTGAATGTATTTTCTTGTCCTTTTTAGCACTTTTTGTCTATCATCACATGAAAAACTATGTATTGCCAACCCTAACCACTCAGGGGAATCCATACTACTCAATTTGTCATACTAACACACGTGCTTCCTTTTTTGTCAGCTTGTAGTACAATGGAAAGTATATAAAGAACAGGGAAATACAGGGAGAGACTAAATACAGATCCTGCAAGGAGAGAAGAAGTCCGGAGAAAATGAAGAACAAAGTAAATAGAAATGTTAAGATCATTGGTAGTATTGGTAAAGGGTAGGCAGACCTAGTATAGCCAATACAGACAAGGTTACAAAAACTATATATTTCTGACAATATAATTATTTTCAATTATTTTAATGTAATTATTGTGAATTATTTTAAAATATTTAGAAACAATACCTGTTAACAGATTCAAAGAGAATGTGGCATACTTGTGTGATTTTTGTACTGTTTTTGTTTGATTGTTAAATGTATATTATACATGTTTTTGCATGACAAATTGTGGTTCATCCTATGGTGTGACACTATATCATTTGGTCTGATCTTCATAATTGTGACAATAAAATAGCTTGGTTAATGATAAATCCTAAAAATCTACATTTAACCCATGGAGATTAGTTTCAGCAACAGTCAAAAGCACTTTGTTAAATGTATAACAGGGTTTGTCAGAATAATCTAAAATATATTGACAGATTGAAGACACATGCCTTACTTTGCACAATGATTAAGAAAAATCATACAACATGTAATGCATTTGAACAAAGAAATGCTATATCTCAAGATAGTAATGATTAAGTATTATGACAAAGTGAGTTATTTTAAAATAGTACACCCTATTTTCATTTTATACACAGTAACTAATGTGCACTAATTGTAGGCACTAATAAAACAAATTGGTAAATAAATTTACAATCCAAAACAAAATCTAAAAGACCATATGTGTTTTTGGAAAGCTAAGAATTTCTACAACAACTCAATCATTTTCACACCTAATATTTGAAGTTTATAAAAATATGTCAACCACCCATTTAATTTTGTGACGTTGGACCAGGCCTGGGTTCGAAGCCTCATCAGAGGCTCATTTTTCAGGCCTGATGACAACTATAGTATGTATACATCCATACAGACAAAGTGAGTTACCAATCATCCTTCTCTTTATACATCATCCATATCAAACTGCATTTAGGTACCGGTTCACACAGAGAGCAAAATTGTTGATTGCTCACCACATATTCATGAGAAGAGTGGCCTTGAAAGGACATACACAACTCTGAAATGTTGGTTTGTATTAGCAGAGTTTAGCCTTCAATCGATATCTGCTGAAGGTTTGTGTCTGCTCAAGGTACCCCACTTTGGTAATAGCTGGTTTCATCTAACCAGCACATCTAGATGTGACATTTTAAGTTTAGATGGAACATTTATTTTGTAAAAAAATAGTTAAATTTTTACAGCTCTACAAATAGTATACTGAACTTCACAATTTAGTTGTTTTCATGACAGAGAAATATGCTACTGTGTGTAATTTAACAAAGTCAAATTCTAACACAGCTTTGGATGAATTCATAGGCTCAACAGAGCCACTAGGTGGCCACTAATTTTATTTATTTTATATCAGAAGTTGAGCTTGTTTTAAAAAATCACTCCTTTATAAAAGTCCACTTGCATAAATTTCAGATTATTTGGTTTTAAAACTAAACCATGCACCCGCAACTTTTTTAATCATATATTCTTAATTTGCTGTGGGACTTGGCTGAATACCTTTAACAACATTATTGGTAACATCTGTCTTTCTGCTCCACTGGCTGCTCCATGGAATGAGTAGTTTCCTACATGTGTTTTGATTATGTGAATGAGCAATTTGTGTGGCTAATTTCCTTGGTCTGCAGGCACAAGATTAATTCATAAATTTGGTTAATCTCATTCAGTGGAAATTTGTAACAGGTGGCAACCTTTTATTTTGTATTTTGAGGACCTCCAGAGACTCCCTGATTAATCATGTACTGATGTTAGCCTATTTTATTTTCTAGGTGTTTACTTTTTTCCTCCTCTTGTATGTTTTTGTCTTGTGATGGTCTTTGTGTGTTTTTATTTTTGCATCTATTTTGTTCGGGGTCGTGTCCAATTAAGTTCTAAGATGTATTGGTTTATTTTTAATTAATACCACCCCCCACAAAAACATAAATAAAAACAATATTAAAAAATTGGTTTACAAGGAATAGTAAAAATAATACCGGTATATAGTAGAGATGGGTGATATGCATAATGCAAAACAATAAATATCAGAGTTTGTGTTGTGGGCATTATATAGTGTTGCCAGGCAAACGAGCTCTGGAGTGCATTATTGTATCGCAATATGCATATCGCCCATCCCTAGTATGTAGGTTTTTTTTAAGTATACTGCCCAGCCCTACTTCTCGCCTTCAATGAAGTAATGCATTCCATTTTAGAAATAATGCAAGACCAGAGATGGGGACTCAAGTCGCACTTAAGTCACATACACAGTGACTTCAGACTTGAATTGAGACTCGTCCTCAAAAGACTTCAGACTCGACTCGGACCCGAGATGCAGTACTCGTGAACAATATTTATTTTTAGGAATTGTCTGATGAGCTTAATGTTACTCCCCTCTCCACGTTATAAACTACCTACATAGCCTAAGTACTACGTAATATATGTAGGTATCTGATGTGCGCGGCCACAAGTGAGAGAGGACAACAAACATGTCGACCGCACCGGCACCTATTGTGCCATTCATCATAAGCTCTGGCTGTAAGAATGTCATACAAACAAAAGAAGTGCTGAATGCAAAATATGTGGTGTTAAGATAAAGGATTCTGGCTCAAAAACATCTAATTTTACCAGGCACCTAAAAATACAAACTAATATGTTAGCAAACATGTTTAGCTTAGCATTGGCCATCTAACGTTAGCTTGCTTCTTACTTTAGCTACGACCAAGGCAACGGTAGGTTACTCCAACTGTCATTCGCTAGATGCCATGAAAAGATGAATGAGCGTTTGTTTGCTTGTCAAACTTGTGGTAATTGATGAACATAATCATTTACGTCCCGCTGGCTGCCACCACATTCATTATTCATGTTGGTTTAGTTTGTGGATTTACACATGCTTTCTCATCACTGTAGACTGACAATTTATGTACAAAATAAATATTTTAAGCTTTATGTTAATTGTTATTCTTACGAAGTCATATGACGCTGGGTATTTAAAATAATGGGTTTACTACATGCGTATCTTTATTACTGTTTGGCTACTAAATGTCTTTGTTATAATGAATTTATTATAGCTACGGTAAGCTGTTACAATTTGCCTATGCGCACTGCCTCAAATGAACAAATTGTTGAATAATATACAGTCCAGGCTGCGGGATGGAAGTGAACAACACACTTGACAGCTACACTTACTTTATTGCCTCAAATGTAAAACTTTTTTACCAGACATTTTATGAGATTAGTTCATTATCTTAAATGTTTTTGGATTTGCACAGGTGCATTACTTCTATGATATGGTTAATTAATGGTTCATTAATTTTGTTATTTAATTTTGTTATTTCCTTCTTTTTTGCGAAGGTTTATTATTTCTATGATCAGGTACATACGGTACGGATCAGTAAAATTGTTCTTTTGGTTCATTTTGATCTGTGCATCCGCAAATGAACGATACAAATCCATTTGAATGATTCAAAGATACGAGTCAGTAAAAATAATCAAACTTCCCATCACTAGTCGGCGGGTCCTCTAACTCGTGGGTCGCCACCAATACTCATCCATAGTGCTGACTCACTCACCGGACGGTCGATCTGTCAAAAAACTGCATACATAGGTGGAGCTTGGCTACTTAGCTTCAGAGCTAAGACGGAGCTACAGATTAGGTTGCCATAAAAAACTTGTGTATCTAACGGTAGTTCCGCATTACATTAATTAATTTGCATGTGAGTTTAATTTATTTTTATCCCATGTATTCTCTGTTTAAATTCACGCACCGAACCATGATGCTGTACCGTTTCGGTTCAATACAAATACATGTACTGCTCCACCCCTAGTATGTCCATTTTATAATGCCAAATATATTATATTTTAAACTAAAGCATTCCTGGTGTTTTTTTGTCATTTTGCAATAGCCTGTTTACACTGATTATATACCAAACAATTACTCAAAGCTGCTACTCTATTCTAATATATAAAGGAGTCTATTTAGTGTTCTAAGCAGCCTGGATGGAACGCAGCAGTTAATACAACACTCACGAGAGACTTGAGACTTGACCTCTAGCTCAGAGACTTGTGAGCATCTCTGTGCTAGACATAACATAATCAACCCTAATCTCATCAGAAGAAGCCATTGTTGATTTTCAGTTTCATTTCTGTGTGCATCAAAACCATAGCCCATTTAAAAGTGCTGTTCTACCTAGCTACATTTTAGGTTAGGATGTAGGATATTAAAACAGAATGAGTAAAGAAATGTTTGTGGGTACCTGTAGTATAGTATCTGTGGTATTTGTCCTCTTGTCTGGTTGGTTCCGTTGCTGCTGAGGCTACAGGTACTGAAGGTGAAGGCCACACCATCTGAACACTGAACAGTGGTTAGTCCTCCATCCCCATTGGCCGTTCGACTACCATAATTACGCAGGCGGACAGCATATTTGACACCCTCCTGTGGAATCAAAATGTCAGATGTGAATATGTCAGATGATAACAGAGATACTTTTTATCTGAGAAAGTCACCAAAATTGGGAAAATCAAATGGTGCAGTTCAGACTTGTACATTCCCGGATTGATTCTAAACAGGCCAAATGGGATGGTGTCTTTGAGCAAGCCACTAAGTTGCATGTCCCTGTACTTGCAGTAAGTCACTCTGGACAAAAAAGGTGCAATGCCTTTTGTCAGAAAAAAGTCAGAAAAAAGGCTAATTTCAGCCACAGTTATTAAGAGGAAAGAAAAGTATACACTAGGAGCCGAATGCAATGCAATTGCATGGTTTGAGATTATACTTATACTGCACCTATTTTATTTAGTGCCTTGATCAAGAGCACAGTTGTAAGAGTTGGAAGAAAATAACCTTTAATTAAGGGTCCAGGCATCGCTGCTTTGGGAGCCCTATTGATTTTGGACGTGTTTTTATTTTTGTTCTTCTTATTCTTCTTCTCAACTAAAATTATATGGGCAGACAAAACTGTAAGTCCAAAACACTGTAAATTTGGCAATGAGGTTGGAAAATGCCCCCACTACTCAGACACCAAGAATGACAGTCATTGACCTCAAGGTGGCGCTATAATAACCACATTTACGTTTTTGTATCTCGACAACGGTTTGTCCTTTCGTCGATCTGATTTCATCATTTTGATCTGTCAACTCTTCTGCATCTTGTTCCATGTTCCACTGGTCGTCTGCTGTAAAATTGTAAAAATTTTCCGCAATTTTGACAAATTCAACATTCAATCAAAACGAACTAGTCCGAGGCCGTTCGTTCTATACTCACGAAACACGTTCTACATCATCTACAGACAATGTTAACAAACATTTGTTAAAGAAATTTTGATATGTCGATCCATTCAGATTTTATGAGCCAGTGAATATGTACTCAAACGCCTGAATACAGTCGACATCCTATATCTCGCCAACGCATGGTCTAAACTTTCTAAACTTACAAAACTTTACACAGACTGTAATGGCAATAATTCTACTTTTCCAATGTTTTCCAAATTCTATATCCTTGCCATTATACACAGGTAGTTTAGGAGTGATCTTACGCAGACACAATATAACAGATTTCCAGTCCTTAATGGCAGTTTAGTTGTTGTTTATTATACATAGTTGTATGATGTAGATGGACATACCAGGTTTCCCAATGCTGTTGGTGGTCTGTTCTGTTCCGGGTCTGATCTGTATGAGGTCTGTACAAGGTTTGTTCTGTCCCAGGTCTGGTGAGAACTGTGTGCTCTCCCTCTACCTGTGCCCACCTCTTCCTGTCACCTGTGTCCCTACATATACAACTCTTAGCCAAATGACTGCCACCCAGTGTCCAAAAAACAAATTGACAGTTCTATCTAACCAAAATATGGATATGCCAATAAGGTACACAAACGGCTCCTACACAGACAATCTGTACAAAAGAGTTTTCGTACAAATAGTCCTTAAGGGGGCACTATTACTAATTATTAGACTTAAAATGGCTTATATTTCAGTGACATATTTTTGAAAAAAACTTAAAACCTTCTACAATAGTTATTGGCAACCATTTTAACCATTGTATTGGAAAATTGCCGCAATAGCTTAATTTGTGCAGTTGCAGCGGCCAATCAGTTGTTTTGCTAAAACCGCAATTCCCAGAAACTCCAACCTTGGCAGGCTGGTTGTCAATGTGTCTCACTATTGGGGTATCAAAAATTACACATACTATAACACATGGTGGCGCTATAATAACCAAATGTACCTTATCGCGATTATCTCTAATATAGCTCCAATGGTTGTCTGCTGTAAAAATGTAAAGAGTCTCTACTATTTTTGACAAAGTTGACCTTAAATCAAAATGAAGTAGTCCGAGGCCGTTTGTCCTATACTCACAACTCAGTCTGCATCATCTACAGACAATGTTAACGAAAAGTGGTTCACAAAATTTCAATATGTTGATCCGTTTGGATTTTATGTGCTAATCTAAATGTGTTACAACGCCTGAATGCAGTCAATGTCTTACTTCTTGCCAATGCATGGTTTAAGTTTTCCAAAACTTCAAACAAGCATTATTGTATGTTGATTTGTGCAAAATACCAATGTATTTTTCTAATATTTTTTACACACATGCTGTAATAATTAAATATATGTGGTTTCAGCAGCCAATCGGAAAAAAATTTCCCCCTGACATTCAAAGCTCAGTGGTTAGGGACCCGGTTGCCGTGCACAAGGTGAAGGGTTCAAAACCACCTAGCAGCCTCTCATTTGAGATTGCTAAAACACCATACAACCACACACCATGACATATGTGGCCTTGCTAAGACCAATTATTGTTAAGTGGCTAAGAAAGTCTACATTCAATACAGCTGACCAGTCTCAATCAATGAATCTCTATTGTCAAAAACCCAAAATCTATTTTTTTAAACTTTTTTTACCTCTGCATGCTACATCACCTTTGTGGTGTAGTGGTTAGGAAACTTGGTTACAATGCAGAAAGTCCTGAGTTCAAGTCCACCTCTATGCAAACTGCTAAAATGTTTTTTTTTTCTCAGTGTTGTCGCCAAAGTCTTCTTAAAATCACAGCTATGTTTATTTATGCACAATATGAAACAGTTTTTTTTTTACAAAACTGATGTACTAATTCAATTTGTGGTTTTAGCAACCTATCAGAATACTTTTTGCTCTATGTTTTCTCTGCTTTGCAACCGGAACCCAAATGGCTCTATTGGTTAAACCCCCGGTTACTCATGCACAAGGTTCTGCGTTCAAACCCACACAAAGCAGGTGCCCCTGTCGTGAGCAGTCTAAACCTGCTACAGTGACATATACCAAAATTGATGTCCTCAAATGCAACAAAAACATTTATATTTTGCCAATGCACAATAATCCAGGAGGATGCACCAGCAAATCCAATTTTTCCATTTTTTTTGCTTTGCAAATTCATGTTTCCTTAGCTCAGCGGTAAGAAACCATACTTCCAATGCAGAACGTTCCGGGTTCAATCCCGGGAGGCTGTTTGTTAGATTGCTAGACATGTCTAAACCTGGTTCAACAGCTCTTCGTGACATTATCTAATTTGTTTTTACAAAAGTGATGGCATAATTAACTTCCTGCACACGTTTCACCCAATGTATTTTTCCCACTGTGTCTCCTCAACTTTCCAAATGCCCATTTCCATAGCTCAGCAGTAAGCAACTGTACTTCCAATTAGGGGTGGGTATTGGCAAGTATCTCGCGATACAATATATATCACGATACACATGTTACAATTCAATACATCATGATTTATTGCAATATCACAACTGAATCCCGATACTTACTGAAGTGCTAAAGAAACGCAAATAATATCAATTTATATACTTCAAAAGGGCAATCTTTTGTTAATGGGGGTTACTTAAAGATTGTCTTTTGAATTATACAGTCTAATAATATTACCCCTAATAAGAAATTTAACTGAAATTTTAAAAAACATACATTGAAGGATTCACCTTCAGAATAGTTTAACCAGTGTGATCGACTTAGCGGCAGGATATCAAAAGCAGTGTCAGGTAAGGTATATTGAAAGCATATTTTTAACACCTAAAGGGCTTAACGTGATTGAATGTAGGCCTACCTAAACAACGATCAATAATAACCACATTTCTCTTTCATATTCCTCCCCATAACCACTGAAAACTGAAAAAACAAGTTATGGGGAGAAATTAGAGAGAAATGTGGTTATTATTGATCGTTGTTTAGGTAGATTAAATCACGTTAAGCCTTTTCCTTACAATAGGCTCTAATGGAGCAGAAAGACTTAACAAATTTGAGTTAGTTGTTTTAATAGTTTTCAGTGGTTATGATGAGAAATATTAGAGAGAAATGTGGTTAATATTGATTGTTGTTTAGGTACATTAAATCCTGTTAAGCCTTTTCATCGCCATTGGAGACAATGAAGAAGAAAACTTTAATGTAATATTACTTTTATAATCATTGGATTTCGGTTTAGTTATTTTGACAGGCTTAATTGTTCATGACAAGATATGGCCATGAGAAATTTGTTGACGATTAAAACTTGTTTAGGTACATTAAACCACGTTAAGCTTTTTCACGTTAAGCATTTTATTATGTACCTAACAAAAGTAACCGTGCAACCGCTCGAGTCTAATGTAATCAAGCGGAATTGCCGAGACCACGCACCAGGCTACTGAACGAGACCGAAAGTAACCGTGCAACCACTCGAGTCTAATGTAATCAAGCGGAATTGCCATGAACACAATCATCTATGCACTAGAATTAAAGCTTGGTTAATAACCCAAACTTGCAGAGAACCAAGACACCCACATTATCGATGGGGAAGTACATCACATACAAATAGCTACACGTCGTTGTAGTTATATTAAGTTAATGTTGCAGGCTACATAGTAGAGGCTGTCACAAGGAGAGGCTACTGAATGAGACCGTAACCGAGGGTACTGCATGAGTCTAATGTAATTAAATGGGTGTCTCCTCCCCCCGTGGGCACGCAAACCGGTGGCAAAATCTATTAACTCGGTAGGCCAACCAACAACCGTCCGGTTGACTCAGACTCGCATAAAAGAGTCGGTTGTCCCATCACCAGTTGGCTGATTTCTAGAAACCAGAGTTCTTTGGTAAGGGTGGGGATAGCGGCAGGTGTCACCCGCTGCTTACCCAGCTAGCATAGAGCTGGCGGGACACAGGCGGACCAGCAGAAGCAGAGCTGGTGGTCCGCCAGGCGGTTTGCTCATCGTTTAACCAGCGGTCCACTGCCGGCCAAGAGGTCCACCGGCAAGTGAACAGCATTTTAGACCTTGAAAAATAGTCTAAAGTAAAAAAGACAAGCATTTTATTTAATATATATTTTAGAACTGAAATCAATTTTGAATTTTAAAATAAACTTAGCTGTGTTTGTATTGTATTTGAATGTTGTTGTAACCAAATTTGTAAATAGTTTAAAATATTTTTCATTAGATAGATATCTAGAACATAAGCCTAGCCTAGGATATAGCCCGTGTATGCAGCCGATGGACTAACTGGAACAACAGTATGAGTGCATAGGATTCCCAGGTAACCTCTGTCTAAAACTCTGCTCACCCGCCGGAAGACCGCTCATTAAACTGCCCGTTAAACGATGAGCAAAAAGCCGGTGGTCCGCCAGCTCCATGTTTGCTGGGTAGTGCTTACTGACACCTACAGGACTGTGCTTAATACTGCACTCACGTTACTACTTTCTCGCACATGTTACCGGCATTAAATAAAATGAACAAACATCGATTCTAGAGCTCAGAGTATCGATACAAAATCGTGAAGAAAAGAATCGTGATTCATCATTAAATCATTGTATCGGCACAGCCCTACTTCCAATGCAGAAGGTTCTAAGTGTTCAAACCCGAACCCGGGAGGCTGTTTTTGTGAGATAGCTAGAAATGTCTAAGCCTGGTTCAAAAGCTCTTCGTGACATTATCAAACTTGTCTTTACAAAATTGATGGCAATTAAATTGTGCACGCCACAGGCTATGTATTTTTCCCTGTTTTTCTCAATGTTACAAAAGCCCAATTCCATAGCTCAGAGGTTAGCAACTTTGCTTACAATGCGGAAGTTCTTGCGTTCAAATTCACGTGACAGCATCTTATTAATGTCATGTTGCGCAGAATCTTGTCTCATTGCCTGAACCCTGCTCATTGCTGCTTGCAGCTATATTTTAGATTTAAATTAGGTAAAATAGTTGCTACCAGTTATTGTGGTCATTTGAAGGCCAACATTGGGGGCTGTGACACACTGGTTTACTCAGCTCTTGAACATAACTCCAAGTTTAATCACAATCCATTGTTTAAAGCTAAATTGTGTAAGAATTGCTCACATCTAGCAGTGAAATTGTATACAGTGGGAAGAACATGTATTTGGTAACCTGCAAAATGGGCAGTGTTTCCTACTTACAAATAATGTTGAGGTCTGTAATTTTCCTCATAGGAACACTTCAACTGTGAAAGACGGAATCTAAAACAAAAACCCCGAATATTACATTGTATGATTTTCCAATAATTAATTTGCATTTTAATGCATGACAAAAGTATTTGATCGCCTAGCAACCAGTAAGAATCCCAGCTCTCACAGACCTGCTCGTTATTCTGTAAGAAGCCTTCCTGTTACTCCACTCATTACCTGTATTAGCTCCACCTGTTTGAACTTGTTACCTGTATAAAAGACACCTGTCCACACACTCAATAAAAGAGGTTTGAACCTCTCCACAATTGTAGACCTGCACAAGGCTGGGATGGGCTACAGGACAATAGGCAAGCAGTTTGGTGAGAAGGCAACAACTGTTGCCAGAATTATTAGAAAATGGAAGTTCAAGATGACAGTCAATCTCCCTCGGTTTGGGGCTCCATGCAAGAGCTCATCTCATGGGGAATCAATGATCATGAGGAAGGTAAGGGATCAGCCCCAGAACTGCACGGCAGGACCTGGTCAATGACCTGGGGCCTCATGTATAAAAGATTGCGCAGCTTACATACCAGAAGATGGCGTACGGCCAAAACTGGAAATGTACGTACGCACAAAAAAATTCACATGTATAAAACCGGTCGTACGCCAGGTCCTGCGCACCTTTCCTTTATAAATCACAATCAACCTGAGATTGAACGCACGTGAACGAGCCACTGACCCCGCCT
>JACXGM010028959.1:0-13841 GCA_016801145.1 Umbra pygmaea
ATAATTTACTTAGTACATTACAATGCACATCATGCAAATACAATCTAATACACATTTTAGACACAACTGTGTATTATATGTCGTTGAACTGACTCATTTTCGTGTGTAAAATCCTGCAGCTCTTGCCTGTACTGTAGGACGTTCTCGGCTCCTACCATACCAGTGACGTCATAGCAATTGTCAGCGTTCTATACTAACATACGCAGTTTTGGGTGTTGCTTAAAAAAGCTATGTATTGATTTTTTAATTAAATTTTTTTGTTTAATTATTTTTAATTGTCATAAATAACACATTATCAACGTTGATTCTTTCAGTTCAGTTCATCTTTAAATAACACGCCCACAAATATGCATGGATTAGAGGCCTCGCCCTTGGAATTCATGACATGGATAAACAAAATCCGGCAAAGAAAATGATTTCTTCTGAGATAAAATAAAGACGCTCAGGTCTCAGGTGCAGGCCAACCACTTGGTTTTAATTGGAAACTTAAAACCAGGCGTTGATTGTTCAAGTAAAATGCGGTGTTGACTGAGATTATAAAGATACTGCTTTAGTCATTAAAAGCGATTAACGAGAACCTGAAGTGTAGTTCAAATAAAATAATTATTTTCACTATACATTCCACGTTGTAGTTTTTTAAATAGCTTTCTTACCCAATATAGCACTTAATATATTAGAAGCTCAGAATAAGATCCTGTCTCCTTCGTAGAGCCCCCAATGTTGGCTGTTGTGGCCACTGATCTTTATTGATGGCACCGTTCTCCAGCGCAATATCGTGGAGAACCCTGCATGCCATAATTATGTTGCAGGCCTGCTCTGGTGTGTATATCAGTCCCACACTCCACCCCACTTACCCAAGGCAGAGCCCCCTGCGCTTGAGCAAACCCTTGAGCAAACCTATACATCATTCCAGTGTGGTTCGTGTGCGCACTGTTGAACCTGCGCTCTTGCTTGTTTCGGTATTTGCAAGCGGTGTTAGGTACTCAGTCAGGGCATAACCTTTTTCACCAAGAGGAATCACATCCAACCATTTCCCCAAAGAACTATGAGGAACTATTATAACAATTGTACGAGGGCGTAACTCACCGAGGAGATGACTCCAGCCATGCAGTGCGCCTTCCTCGTTCCAATGCTGCAGTTTAGAAAAAGATGCGTGTCCCACCCGGCAACTGGGCTACCAATATTCAGAACAAACATCCTGGCATCAAATGATCTGAACGTTGATTTAATTAAAGTTTCTGCGATTGATAAATGCGTAATCATTCATGGATGGTGGCTACAGACGCAGTACAATCAATCGCCCAGTTCGCCTCAATTGGAAGCCCAGCAATCTCATAAAATTGTCTTTTAATCATAGTTTGAATATACCAGAAAGGGACTTCATGGACGCCAAAACTGCTGGCATACTTCAACTATCGTTGGCCGTGATATACCAGACCTGTCCCTGATCTCTCGCTGAAAGGTCCCAATTTAGAGAGCGCGCATTAAGGTCTTCCAGATCTGCCATCGCTTCGACTACAGGACTGACAAAGCGCTTGTTTAAATTATATATATATATATATATATTATTTGATTGAAATTGTTTGCCTAATTTCTGCCCTTGTGTTCTAGGCCACCCCAAAATGAAAGGGAAAAATAAACCACATAATAGCAATGTGCTGTATATAATTAATTTGTAATTCTGAAATGTAATTTGCAATATGGGGTAGTTGTGATGCAGACACATTCATCCATGATTGCTGGTTCAACAATTCACTGAACTGGGTGGTTATACCATGAACAGCGCTAGTCACACTAGAGAATTTGCGTACACGAAGTCAGACCAGATGTGAGATTTTATTGCAGCCTACGATCACATTCAAATTGATAAATCCTTTGCCTTGCGTAGGAATCGGCGTACGATGGGCTTACGCCGATTCCGACGCGAGTTTCATAAATGAGGGCCATTGTGTGCTGTTGGACCTGTGAACTCGGTGACAGTGTGTGCAGTGCCCCATAGAAAGGAGACTGCGGTCAAGCCAGCCGCCACTCGGAAATCCACTGTCAAGCTAGCCGCAGCTATATTTCGTGGTTAGCGCATACACTAGTTATTACGGTAAGACCTTCAGACCGTCATTTGAATTGAAAACATTTGATCATCCGGCGAATGCGATTTCACATGAAGTTATTCACTCGGTCTCATCTATCTATCTATCTATCTATCTATCTATTAGAAATTGATATTTTTATCTATCTACGTAGATATCTGTTAATCTATCTAGTTATCTATTTAGCTATCTATCTGTCATTTCCGATCTATCAATATCTCAAATTATATATATATATATATATCTCTGCAATTATCTAACTCTGTAATTATCTATCTTTCTAATGATCTATCTACCTATCCTAAAATAAGAGCCCTCCAAAATTCCTAAACACGCTGTTTTGTCTTAATATTCATAAAATCTTTTTTTTTAAACCTAGTTTCCAGAGGCCAATTTCACCTCAGATGGGTTTCAAAATAAGAGCCCTGCAAACGTCATGCATGCACTGTTTGGTCTATAAATTCAAAAAATCATATAAAAACAATTCCTACTTTCCACAGCCCAATTCCACTACAGGTGGACAGTACACCTTCTCATATTGTGACCTGCACAGTTTCGGGAAATTCTGATGTTGGGTTTCAAAATAAGAGCCCTGCAAACATCATGCATGCACTGTTGTGTCTATACATTCAAAAAATCATAAAAAAAACAATTCCTAGTTTCCACAGCCCAATTCCACCACAGATGGCCAGTACACCTTCCCACAGTGACACCTGCAAAGTGTCAGGAATTTCTGATGTTGGATTTCAAAATAAGAGCACTGCAAACGTCATGCATGCACTGTTGTGTCAATACATTCAAAAAATCATAAAAAAACAATTCCTAGTTTCCACAGCCCAATTCCACCACAGATGGACAGTACACTTTACCCCAGTGTCACGTGCACAGTTTCAGGAAATTCTGATGTTGGATTTCAAAATAAGAGCCCTGCAAATTTCCTGCATGCACTGTTGTGTCTAAACATTCAAAAAATCATAAAAAAACAAATCCTAGTTTCCACAGCCCAATTCCACCACAGATGGACAGTACACCTTCCCACAGTGTCACTTGCAAAGTTTCAGGAAATTCTGATGTTGGGTTTCAAAATAAAAGCACAGTGTCATTTCAAAACTACCATCACATTCTGATGTTGAATTTCACATATACATTATTTTATTAGCATTAGTATTTACAAATTATTTTCAAAAAAGTACAATCAATCTCTTTAAATCTATGGACAGCACTCCTGCATTCTGTCTTCGTCACTCAACCTACAACTGAAATGTGACAGAGACTTTTCCAATATAAAAAAGTTATTAAACATACAATATGTAGTTTCTGGTTCCTAGGGGTCTCTCAATCTAAACAATATCAAAAGATGTACTTGGATGACGCCGTGAAGTAGCGTGGGATTATAGTTTTTTGTTATTGTTGTCAAATGACAATTTTTTAATCTAGCGTCTCCGGCAGAAAAGATGTTCACTGACAAAGTAAGGTATTGTTAATAATATTATTACTTTATTCACATTATGTTTGGTTGTTCCCTGGAACTTAGAACAACAAAAGCAGTCAAAGGTTATATGACGCCATTAACGGAAGACCAAATGAAACGTCCCATGTCTTCGAATTATATTACAAATTTTTTCCGGGTTTGGAAGTTGGGGGAAACTTTTAGGAAAATGTATGTACCCAACTTCAAAATACATATACTATAGGTATAGTGATGTTTGCTTTTTTAATGCAAAGTATGTCTTTTGTTATTGTTTTTGAAAACTACATATTGTACCTTAAAGTAAAAAATCTTTAAATCTATGGATTTATGAACACAAAATACAGTCCCAGTTGTTCACTCTGGCCTGTTCCAGCTCCTTTTCTGTCATGCCCAGACACTCTTCATGATACCACCTTTCACAGCTGTCACACTGGATCTAGAGAGTAAGAATTTGGAAATATCACTGATCTGCTACAAACACAGACTTATGGATAAATATTGCTACTTCTTTTTACTTTCCATTTCTCCTTTCACAAGTGAACTTAAAAACTTACCCACTTTGTCATAGGAGGCCCACTTCCACTTGGCTTTCTCAAAGAGCACATGGCACAGTTGTTGGCCATCAAACACTAAATTATAAGTATAAACAGAAATAAATTGGTAACACAAACATTACATACTGCAAAGAGTGCATACATTTCAGTTCTTCTGTACTAAACCACAACCGACGAGATATTCATGGATTTTCTAAATGCTGCCTTTAAACCAGGCTTTAAAATATTGTATAACCTGAGGTGAAAAAAACAGTGTATATAACTGGTGTCAAGACATTAACGGCCCCATTAATAAACAGTCCATTTACATCACATTCAATTTTGTTTCACTGTATATCATGACCAGATTACATTGGTGTTACTGTGCTGATTTATCTGTGTTTTTGCGTGTCATTAACATTCTGCTAAATGCTGTTTCAGAACGACACTCTTTGATAAGAGTAATTATTTGTTAGCAATTAAATATAGGATTTTCGTTTCTCTTTTTTCATGAATTTGTTACAGCTTTTGTTATTTTGTAACAGCTATAATCTAATTGTGTTGTGGCTCTCAACTCTTATATGTTCACCCCAAATAACTGACCACTGCATCTTGAGAGATTGTAATGTGTTCATTTGACTTAAATTTAATTAAGTCAATAAAAAAAAATTCCTAGTTTACCATAGGTCAGTATCAACCCAGTTGGATGTGATATTAAATATAACAGACACCCCCAATGCAGATAGACATATTACATAAATCAGTGTAGCTACTATATGATTTTATTTTTTGTGATTCTAAGTTAGATTGTGTTTTTCTGAGCTCTATTAAGCTGTGATACTACTCTGACAACCCTACAGTTTGTGGTAGCTTTAATGTATTAGTATACAACCCGGCTATGTGTCACAATGTGGAGAGGGAGACCAGGCATGAGTATAGTGCTCATAGTATAATAATGAAATGTCCAAGGAGTGTTCACCGGTAGAGTAATGGCAGATGGATGAGTAACGATTTAGCAGAACATATATATAACTACTGGATATAATGCATATAGACTCAGGAGCAGATACAAAGTGTACGCAATACTCAACTAACATAACAGGAGGAACAACGAGTATATCTGAGTTCTTTGCTCTATCGCAGCATTGACGCAGAGGGCTAATTATAAAGCGTGTATGCCTGAACTCAAGCTACACAAACACAGCTACCTACTTCCATAGAGTGTACATCTTCCCAAGGCCACAGGAAACGAACATGTAGCAATGTATCAATGAACCGCACCACCCTCTGGACACCAGAGCTTCTAAATCCCTAGATTACTCATTAACAGCAGCTGATAGTAATTGGCAATTAGATGTAACCTGTTCAAACTACTTACATAATGAGTGTTGACATCTCTTAACTGGTCTAAACTCTCTTTAATACACTGTGAAATTCCTTTTATAACCATACACTGACCCAAAGGATTATTAGTAACACCATACTAATACTGTGTTTAACCCCCTTTCGCCTTCAGAACTGCCTTAATTCTATGTGGCATTGATTCAACAAGGTGCTGAAAGCATTCTTTAGAA
Organism: Umbra pygmaea; assembly: GCA_016801145.1. NCBI lineage: Eukaryota > Metazoa > Chordata > Actinopteri > Esociformes > Umbridae > Umbra > Umbra pygmaea. The sequence continues at coordinate 5,666 of JACXGM010028959.1, forward strand.
ATGTAGGCACAAATTGATAGGATAGCATCTTGCAGTTGATGGAGAATTGTGGGATGCATATCCAGGGCACGAAGCTCCCGTTCCACCACATCCCAAAGATGCTCTATTGGGTTGAGATCTGGTGACTGTGGGGGCAATTTTAGTACAGTGAACTCATTATCATGTTCAAGAAATCAATTTGAAATGATTCGAGCTTTGTGACACAGTGGATTATCCTGCTGGAAGTAGCTGTCAGAGGATGGGTACATGGTGGCCATAAAGGGATGGAAATGGTCAGAAACAATGCTCAGGTAGGCCGTGGCATTTAAACGATGCCCACTTGGCACTCTGGGGCCTAAAGTGTGCCAAGAAAACATCCCCCAAACCATTACACCACTACCACCAGCCTGGACAGTGGTTACAAGGCATGATGGATCCATGTTCTCATTCTGTTTACGCCAAATTGTCTCAACAGAAATCGAGACTCATCAGACCAGTCAACATTTTTTGAAGTCTTCAACTGTCCAATTTTGATATGCTCTTGCAAATTGTAGTCATTTTTTTCTAATTTGTAGTGGAGATGAGTGGTACCCGGTGGGGTCTTCTGCTGTTATAGCCTATCCGCCTCAAGGGTGTGCGTGTTGTGGCTTCACAAATGCTTTGCTGCATACCTCGGTTGTAACGAGTGGTTATTTCAGTCAAAGTTGCTCTTCTTTCCTGAAACTGTGCTTTTGGGAAGGTGTACTGTCCATCTGTCGTGGAATTGGGCTGTGGAAACTAGGAATTGTTTTTTTATGATTTTTTGAAGGTTTAGACACAACAGTGCATGCAGGAACTTTGAAGGGCTCTTATTTTGAAATCCAACATCAGAATTTCCTGAAACTTTGCAGGTGTCACTGTGGGAAGGTGTACTGTCCATCCATGGTGGAATTAAGCTGTGGAAACTAGGAAAAGTTTTTTTATGATTTTTTGAATGTATAGACAGAACAGTGCATGTAGGAACTTTGCAGGGCTCTTATTTTGAAATCCAACATCAGAATTTCCTGAAACTGTGCAAGTGACATTGTGGGAAGGTGTACTGTCCATCTGTGGTGGAATTGGGTTGTAAAAACTAGGATTTTTATTTTTATGATTTTTTGAATGTTTAGACACAACAGTGTATACATGAACCCTGTAGGGCTCTTATTTTGAAACACAACATCAGAATTCCCTGAAACTGTGCAAGTGACATTGTGGGGTGGTGTACTGTCCATCTGTCGTGGAATTGGGCTGTGGAAATTAGGAATTGTTTTTTTATGATTTTTTGAAGTTATAGACCAAACAGTGCATGCATGACGTTTGCAGGGCTCTTATTTTGAAACCCAACATCAGAATTTCCTGAAACTTTGCAGGTGTCACTGTGGGAAGGTGTACTGGCCCAATATTCATACTACATACTAAAAGTACATACTGCACAGGTGGTGGTAAAGTATGTACTATTAAGTATATAGAAAGCAAGTAGCCTACCATTAGGACATACTAACATGTGATAATATTGCTTCTAAAATTAGACCACTTCCACGAGCGATGAAGCCCGCAAAGTTTGAACATTAAATATTTGGCACAACCTGTTTGTATTTCATTTAAACTTTATTTAATATTGGTACAATAACAAAAAACTCATGTATGACACGTTTATTATTACCTAACTTTTGGATACTTACATTTAAACACTGCCAAAGAAGGACCGGCTTCGGGACACCCCTGCTATTCTGTGTTGCAAAGGATTGTGGGATATATCAGGCCAAAAAGCATGCAGGGTTGCATACTTTGAAAATCCCCCGGAAGTAGTAGACCACCAGGGGACTTCTGACATTATATTTGCATACTATGGTTTGAAACATACTAATCATAGCCTGGCATACTTTATAGTATTGCATACTATGCGTATTGAGATGCAGCCATGATCTTTTCTGTACATTGTTCCATTTATTGTGACAATCGCTGCAGTCCCTGATAATGACAAACATCCCCATAATGTGATGGTGCCCCCACCATGCTGTGGTGTGCATGTTCTTGGCATATTTTGGGTCCATCTGTCCCCTTATAGCAGTGGTCTTCATTGTGAGGCCCTTGGGCCACTGGAGGCCTGTGATGAGATTCACTGTGGCCCATGACAGGCTCTACCATTAGAGCATTAAGCAATGCCTTATTTGTTATTGTGGCAACCCTTGTACTGATTTCTGATTAAGTAAGTGGCCCCTGATATTTTTTGAAGCACAATGCCTTAGAGGGAGGGGGTCACTGCAAATCACTACAATGTTATTCTGAGTGATCAGATTGATACTATGTTGAAACACTTTTACCCTAATGGGAGTGGTTTGTTTAAAAAGGTTGTTGTTTAGTGAATCTATCACTGCCGGCGCTGTATTGTAACTCTTTTAAAAATACAACAATGTTTTGCGCTGGTCAGGGGGTACTTGGCGCTGGTCAAGGGGTACTTGGCTTAAAAAGGCAATTCAAAAGGGGCACAATATTGAGAAAAGTTTGAGAAACACTGATATATGCCATTGCCTTTACAGTCACAAATTCCTCAACACAGATGAACACCAACAGGTATGGGAGATATTGAACCTACATGTCAGACAGCACTCTCCACTACCATCCAAACACCCAATGAGGGCATTATGTCAAGACAGCTGATTATTACAGATCACCAAAGGATCAAGACAGAACTGGTGGTTTAAGAGATTTTTTTGGAAAATAAAAAACAAAGCAATTACAATCTACTGGAACCCTTCAATGCTGTTTCAGCACACAAACATATGTAACCAAGTTGCATTGATTACAATGTTAAGTTAAAAATTGTTTTTGTTAATATAATTTTAAGTTATTTCAACATAATTAAATATGTGGAATAGAAAAATGTGGAGTTAATAAATAGTTGAGTTGACTTTATAACTTTAGTCAAATTAAGGTGATTCAACTGATGTTGATAGTTGTGATAAGCAGTGATGGGGGGTGGGGATATATGGAAGCCCATAAGGGACTAAATTCAAATGATAATGCAGTTTCAGAAATGCATTATAATTTTCAAAATATGTATGTGTTATTTGAGACAATATTCAAATTAAAATGCAATAATCCAATTGCATTTTAATTTTCACATAATCATATGGGCATTCTATGACAATATTAAAATTGAAATGGAATAACCGTTTGACATACCCTGCTTTACAAAGGACTACATTCAAATGTTAATCAAATTGTGAAAATTAAAATGCAATATAAACACTGTAGCCTAATTTCCCATTTGTGCAAGCATTATGTAAGTCTCAATTAAAATTAAAATGCACTTTCTAACAACTTGAAAATGGAAATGAAAACGGCATTGGACAATATCAAAATGCATTAAGCTAAACAGTGAATTGCATTTTAATTTTCAAGTCACCACGCTCTTTTAGGGCCAAAACTACATCATGAAAATGCAATCTGTCAGACCACTCATCAAGGCGGGTCTTCAGTTTAAACGTAACTTCCTTGTTTGGAGACAAGCTGGCCCGCTACAGATGTATCCGGGTTTGTCTATCACCGGGTCATTGCTAGAAGGGATACAGCTCATGTTAAATATCATATTCGCACACCAGACGTATCCTGCCCGCAGTTAGACTTTTCCTCCAACAGCTAGCTAAGTAAGCTAGCCAACTACTATTGTGGCTAATTCGTTTTTTGAATGGCAAAACCAGATGGGTGCTAGCTAGTTCAATACTGTGTAAAATAATGTTGTACAGTACGATGCGTGAACCGTGTAAGACGGTGCTGTATGTGCTATTGCCGGCAGCAACTAACGTGACTTATCTATTTAATTTCAGACAGTAACTATCTCATAGGTTAAATTAAAAAACTATTGCTGGAAAGCACCTGGATGCAAGCTCATCAATCTACTAGGCATTGAAGCGTCCCTCCCTCCCGCTTGCTGGAGCAGTGCTGTGCTTTTGTTTATTTTTATTACAGTGCAAGTATACAAGTAATGAACAATGTTAAAAACAAATGAGCAAAACAGTAATATAATACGTACTTATAAAACAGGTCCAGTTGACAATAACTGTCAATACACCGGTGGCTGGCTCGTTAGCCTAATGTGTGACCTACCACTCACATTTCACACACTGAGTTTTCCACATATCACGGGTTGGATTGTTAATATCCATCTAACCCTGGACGCCTTTCTTCATATTTTAAAATATCAAGAAATATCCTACAGTTGACATCTTTATTATAAAAAAATAGGAATTACGATAGCCTACCCGTTCTACAGGCGAAATTAAGATAGGCTAGGCTACTTCTCTATGAAAACGGTTGTTTGAATACGTTTTTTACAAGTTGCCTGATATTATTGTTCTGCCTATGTTTTATTTATATTTTGTGTAAATTGTTGAGGCATATAGCCTGCAGTTGTTTTCCTACACGTTGTTAGCAAATTGAATGATCTCTCTCCCTCTGAAATCATTCTAATATTAATAACCGGGCGGGTCACCAGACATTCGGGGTTTAGACAATCCATTGATAGGCCTATATATCCGGAGCTGGAGGGATTGCATGTGTTTAATTATATTTTATGTGTGCTATTACATTATTTGTAATAATAGTGTGAATTAAATTAACTGCATTTTTATGATGACGAACGCTATGTTCAAGTGGAACGCGACTGAAATGGATCCCGCAATTTGACAGCGCACGACTGTGTCAACAGTTTATAAAATATTTTGGGATAAACACCGACGTTCTGTGCAAACCTTATAATGGATGTCGCAATTAGTTAATTTTCCAAGGTAATGTATAGCTACAGAAATGTGTTTAAACCGCATATGCAAAAAACATAAGCAAACATTTTATTTACTAGTAGAAATTAGTTTTCGCATTTACCTACCTATATTCACATGGTTAATTAATTCATTTAGGCTTTTTCATGATTACGGCAATTGGTGCTGATTTTGCCCAAACTATGCCAATCTATTCAGGGGGCAATAAACGGGAACGAATATTAAATTAATAGGAGTTTAATTAATTATAGCCTGTTAATGACAGCACCTGCATAATACATGGAAGTCTGTCCGTATTCATAACGTTTCGTTTCCCGACATGATTGCATAATGTGGCTTTTGATGGATGTACCTATATAAATGTCCAGAAACAAAATTCAAAGAAACGCGCTTACAGTATAATGCAAAGATGCAGATGTTGGCTTGACTGCGTTAACCATAGTGTCGTCAGTACAGTAGCTACCAAGCTGACTGTAAGGTCTGTATCACCTAAACATTTGAATTGCATAAGAAATGCATCACTAAAGCAAACTGGCTTACGAATGCCATTTAAATTAAATTAAACTGTACATAAGTGTTCAGACCTTGTTATAAACGATCTAAATGAGCAGTTTTATAGGAACTATACTTGATTTGTGGCGTAGTAACATGGCAACAGTAAAAGGAGTGGTGGGGGGTACGTTAATGTTTCACGATAAACGCACGCCTCGTGACATTTTCTTTTGCTAAAAATACTAATTTAAACATTAATTTTCACAAATAAAATGTTGGCAACCGTTTTATAGGCGCATTAACACACTCCAGACTGTGCGTTGCCAGGGAATAACCGCACACCTCAAGCTTTCAGCCTTGTGGCTTTCTACACTGCTGAGGTGTGCGGTTATTCCCTGGCAACGCACAGTCTGTCGTGTGTTAATGCTTACATATGACAATGACAACAATTCTATACAGATTAAATAAAATAGTCAAAAAGGCTTGGTGGTACAGACCTTTTTAACGAAGACCTTAAGGGACAAACATTTATCATTTTAAGAGCTTTTTTGTTGGTAGACTATTTTATTGTTTTGAAGTACTGTTCAATTTATTTTTGTAAGAGAAGAAAGCAGTGTTTTTGTTACAAAATTTACATTTATGAGTATGAAGTAATACAACAAAATGTATTACATTAAATTGACTTTTGTTACTTATAAATAATACATCTTTCTACACATGTATAAAGTCCTTGTAAATAGTTTCAATTACAAATTTATATAGATTTAGCAGAAGTTTGTTAGCATTAGTACAATGTCAGACCAGATGAACCTTTGTCTCTGGGTGTTTGTCACAGAAGATACAACTAAAAAGTATATCCTTTTTAAACTTCCTCATGTAGTGACTTGCGGTTTTGTATATATGGATAATCTTAAAGAAAACTTATTTGACTTTGTTAAATAAAAAGTATGTTTGGGGCAAAATCCAGACTTTTTTCCTACAAATATTGCCAACACTACAGTTCCAATAGGGAATGACACTGGGAGTAGATACATCATGTTGAAAAAAGGCACGTATTAGTCTATTGTTAATTTAAGGAACAGAAATCAAACAGATTTTTCCAACTGGTGAGTCAACAGGTGTACTGGCAGTGGGTAGGTTCTGAGGGTCAGTTCTCAACACATTCCTAAGTAACAGTACAAAAACTGAGGGGATGGCATCCATAACAAGAGTGCTATGGAGTTGTTCTCAAGTGAGGACAACTCCTCATAACTCAGAAGAAAGACCTCCGCATTTACAAGTTGACTCACCAGAAGTATATTATTTCGGAACCAATATTCTAAAAATAATGTAATGTTTTTGTATAATATCTCTTGTGTTTTCCATACACTCACCTAAGGGATTATTAGGAACACCATACTAATAACTGTGTTTGACCCCCTTTTGCCTTCAAAACTGCCTTAATTCTACGTGTCATTGATTCAACAAGGTGCTGAAAACATTCTTTAGAAATGTTGGCCTATATTGATAGGATAGCATCTTGCAGTTGATGGAGATTTGTGGGATGCACATTCAGAGTACGAAGCTCCCGTTCCACCACATCCCAAAGATGCTCTATTGGGTTGAAATCTGGTGACTGTGGGGGCCATTTTAGTACAGTGAACTAATTTTCATGTTCAAGAAACCAATTTGAAATGATTCGAGCTTTGTGACATGGTGCATTATCCTGCTGGAAGTAGCCATCAGAGGATGGGTACATGGTAGCCATAAAGTGATGGACAGAAACAATGCTCAGGTAGCCCGTGGCATTTAAACAATGCCCAAAATGGACCTAAAGTGTGCCAAGAAAACATCCCCTAAACCATTACACCACCAGCCTGCACAGTGGTAACAAGGCATGATGACTCTACCATCTGAATGTCTCAACAGAAATCAAGACTCAGTCTTCAACTGTCCAATTTTTGTGAGCTCTTGCAAATTGTAGCCTCTTTTTCCTATTTGTAGTGGAGATGAGTGGTACCCGGTGGGGTCTTCTGCTGTTGTAGCCCATACGCCTCAAGGTTGTGCGTGTTGTGGATTCACAAACGCTTTGCTGCATACCTGGGTTGTAACGAGTGGTTATTTCAGTCAAAGTTTCCCTTCTATCAGCTTGAAGCAGTCGGCCCATTCCCCTCTGATCTCTAGCATCAAGAAGGCATTTTCGCCCACAGGACTGCTGCATACTGGATGTTTTTCCCTTTTCACACCATTCTTTGTAAACCCTAGAAATGGTTGTGCGTGAAAATCCCAGTAACTGAGCAGATTGTGAAATACTCAGACCGGCCCGTCTGGCACCATCAACCATCCCACACTCAAAATTACTTAATTCACCTTTTTTTCCCATTCTGACATTCAGTTTGGAGTTCAGGAGATTGTCTTGACCAGGACCACACCCCTAAATGCATTGAAGCAACTACCATATGATCGGTTGAGTAGTATAACTGCATTAAGCAGAAATTGAACGGGTGTTCCTAATAATCCTTTCGGTGAGTGTATAATATCTGTGTGGGGAAAAATTGTGCTTATAAATTAATGACCATCACAAAAAATTGTCAGTAATGTGGTCACACGAGATGTTGTTATTTGTAGACGAACCGGGTATCCCTCGCTAACCATCCACTCTCCTCATCCCGTTGTCCTGCTTCTTGACGTGGGTTTAACGACTTCTAAAAATGATGTAATACACTTTTATTTTTTTTTGGTTTACAGTTCCTAATCTGATTTTGGTATAAGTTTGTCTTTATAGTTGCTGAGCAACAGTCACACCAGTGACCGTGTCTGTGTGTGTTTGTACGCGCATGTTCATTAAAAATACTTGATCATCAACAAGATTGTATGTCATTCTGTCATCCTTAATGAGTCAACAACTGATTCTCTATTGCCAT
>JACXGM010028960.1:0-13700 GCA_016801145.1 Umbra pygmaea
GTATCCAAATGCATATATCTAGGTTAAAATGTTTATTCACCTGAAGTAATTTTCTGACAGTCTTGCTAATCAGGCAGCTCTTTCACTCCGGGAGAGTGAAAATAACATTTATAAATATGTTTGTCATTGTTCCACTTTGATTTCTGAGAATCTTTGTCTACTCTTTTAGTTTTTATTTTGGACAGATTCTTCTGTAAGAAGAAACCATCTGTTATTAACATGACAAATACCTATGCACATTTCGTGAAATAGCCTGCTTCTGCCTGTCTAGATATGCTACATCTACTTTACATATGATCAAAGTAAATATATCTGGCAATGCAAGTGCAAACTGTACAGCAGTATTCTCTGTTTTAGGTTCAGGTGCGGGCTTCTGAATTCAACTTTTGTCCAAATAGTTGTTTAGTTGCTGGTGGGTGAAAAAAGTAGTTGAGCAAAACACTTTTGCCTGGGTAGTGTTTCCCAACCATGGGTACTAGGACCCCTGGTGGTACAGTAACCAAAAACGTTTGGGAAATTCTGCCCCATGGGGATTATATGGAGGTTTGAGATTAAAAAGGAGAATCACAGAAATAAGATGGAAATCAGGGAATTTGAAAGAAATTAAACGGAATTGGCCAAACAATAAAACTGATTTCATAGGGCCCTACAATATGCAAAGTGGGGGAGGGGGGGGGTTGTTGCTGCGTCATGGTAGGTGCGCCATATATATTCCTGCTTTTTTGTCCTTTGCCAGGTCAACCCATGTGTCTTTATTGACAGATTAATCAGACAAGGATCATTCATAATTCCACACTGAGAAACATGAGTATGACAGGTTCAGTAACTTACGTCGCTAGACACACAAACCCCACGTAGTGCGCAGAGTACCTCAGTAGGTGGGGAAAGAGACCGTATGTTGTGCTTTGAGCGCCCACAGGCAGTCACGTTCAAACCAGTGTGATTAGGTATTATGCACAGTGTATAGAAGCATAATCTAATCCGGAAAATATCTCAGCCGACCAAGAGTATATCGACCAAACAATCCACCAGTCGACTGAATCGGGTCAGCCCTAATGATTAGATTCTGATAGGTGGCATTTTTGTTTTCCTAGAGAAATTTAAACATGCACCCACACGCAGATATAATGGGAGGCTGTCCAAGTTCTCAATCTTAGTTGATTAAAAAAGTCAATTCAAGTATCTTTGACATAATATGGTTTCTTATTATATTTTTGCTGTATATTTCATGTTGTAATATGTTTGGTTTCAATAATATAGAAGCATCTACTTGGAATTTTCATGGGAGATAATTAAACCAATGCTGGAATTATTTTATTAGTAATCAAAGATGTTTTACAAACAGATTATTATAAAATTAATTTACAAATGTAAAGTGAATTGCTGATTAAACAAATATTGTGGAATAGGTTACAACAGTAAAGTGTTACACCTCAAATGTGAAACTACCTACTGTTGGACATCTAAACGTAGCCAACTAAAAGTAGTAGTAGGAAACCCAATACACTGATTAGCACAATCTGTTAATTATCTGAAAATCATTAGTTATGTCTCTTTTGTAATTTGCCTATATTAATAAGACGTATTAATAATGAATTTGATTAATTTAAGCAATATAGATGCTATTGCACGTTGTTTTATATATTTGATGATGTAATTGGCTGGTAAAATTACATCATCCACCAGCCACAGTGGCTAAGATAATTTCCCAGCCTGGTTATGAGTTTGAACTGCAACTGCTTGAAAAAAAGTCAGATTCAAGATAGCAAGTGACAGATATTTTCTGCTGCCTCCATTACCATAATACCCTTAATGCAATATCTAAAACCTTTGTCACATCTTATGTCTCAGTCATAGAAGTATAAAAAAAGATGCAGCAGTATACTGTACCATGTTATTTCTAACTGGAAATACATCCAATTATTTGAGAGAATGTTGTCAAGCATAAATCTGATGGCACTTCACATTGAGTTGCTGATTTTGAGAGCAACAGAGTTGGCTATTATTTCTAGATGGCCTTAATACCCAGGCCGATGACCTTGGTGCCATTGCAAAATTCCCGCCCTGAATAAATGGGAACATTTTTATTATAAATTATTATAATTTTTACCTTGCATTCATTGATGTCAAAGGGGAGAAATGTAGGCCAATTGCTTGTTTCCCAGAAATACAGACATGCATGTTAATAAAAAAAATGTTTGCTTCGGACAAGTCGTTTTTGCTATCAGACCATAGACTGTATAAATTACTGGAGATCCGGTTCAGCGAAGTGATGCAAATGCAGTGCCTTAAACCTGCATTTATATGAATTCCATTTGGGGGCAACGTGTCTGGTTGCAAAAGTGGTTGGTTTCTGTAGAAGTCTGAGAAAGTCACCCACTTCTCACTTGATTTTGTTACTTTAGTAAACATTTTCATAATGCGTTTATGGTCTCAATCGCTACATTTAAGCCTTCTACAATACACAATTATGTTCCTTTTTTTTTATTATGGTCTCGTTGATTTTAAAATCGTTGATAAAGCCGGTGTTAGTAGGGAGTGGCTATGATGTAATTGACATTGACTGTGCAAGTGAAAGTGTAACAAAACATAGTGTAAGCAGCGTTGCCAACTCTAAGTTAAGATACCTCAGTCAGATACCGACTCTATTCTAAAATCGTCACATCTGCAAACAAGATGGCTGCCCTCGTAACGGCAAACTGGATGACTCAAATCAGATCTGCAGAAACCAATGGGTGACGTCACATGCTACATGTACGTCCAGTAATATATATGGTCTATGTATCGGACAAGTAAAAAATAAACTTGTCTATAAAGTTAATGTCAAGCCCTGTATTGCATTTAAATTTTCACATTTGCATTAACATTTAACATTTTAATTTTAATTTGGACTATTGCATTTTAATTTTGTCTCAAATAACACTTGTGAAATTGGATTATCATTTGAATATAAGCTTCCATATAACAGCTTTTACCTATTTAGTTTGAAGTGTTTGTTTCTGATGGAAAGTTGTGGAATGACTGGTAGGGACCTTTATTTTTTTAGTACAACACAGGCACACTACAGCCGCTTTTGCCCTTGTATCTCCTGCATTATATTTTACCCAAGTGTAAACAATAGGAGTTTATAGCGCTTATAGCACAACAGAAATAAGTTTAACCATCTATGACACCTTCTGTTGCTAGGAATGCGAAAGTTTGAGAAAGGCCTATCACTGTATTTTTGATAAGAAACATTGCTGTGTAGCTCAAGTCAGAGGCTTTTCTATAACTAGTTTTGTTCTGACTGTAGCAATTTCTGAGCAAACCATATTGATTTCAGGCTTGAAGGAAACACTTCTGGGTATCTCTGCCCACTTCTGAGAAGGCCACACCCATTCCAAATGTGGATACAGATATTTAGCTCATCCCTAGTCTCCTGTCTCTCTTTCATTTGCTCATCGGTTTCCTTTCTGTGGCTTTCTTGCTCTCAGGTATGGTGGATGACTTGCAGGCGGCGGGTGTTCTGTGTTTTGGCCCATCGGCCAAGGCTGCCCAGCTGGAGGCCAGTAAGAGTTTCTCAAAGGCCTTCATGGACCGCCATGGAATCCCCACTGCTCGCTGGGGCTCCTTCACTGACCCGCAGGAGGCCTGCAGCTACATCCGCAAGTCAGTGGGGATGGCGATGTCCTAGATATTTCGGTGATGTTCATTAGGGCACACTGTAGAAGCATGTTTCAAATTGGACCAGAGATGCCCTTTAAGACACATGTTAAATAAGCAATACTACATTTGTGGGACAAATTAATTTTAACTTTAATAAAACTAGTGATTTGTGTTAGCTACTGTAAGCATATTACTTTAGTCTAAATTAAATATATTGGCCACATATTGTCACACTGCTCATCACTGATTAACATTGCCTGGTGTCCATGACTAATTGTCTATTCATTTAGCTGCCTGTCAGTAGCAGTTTTCCCCATACATAGTTATGTATATGTATATACTTATACACCCTAAATCCTAAATGCTGTTCGATTGTATTGGGCTGGCAAAGGGAAATATCGGAATCTTTCAGCAATGCAAAAATAACAGTTCTGTAAACATGATCAAAACCTTCAAGGAATATTCACTTACTGCTAAACAGCTGTTTAGGCATGCTTTTGCATTCATGTTTTTCCCCACTTCCCTGCACTTCAGTCAACTAGCTAACCAGCTAGCCTTCATTGTCCTACACAACTGTCCCATGTGACAGGACGCATTTGATTGTAGTGTACATGCCTACAGTAGTGAGACTTATTTATCAGCCGGCCGAGATATCGGGCCGATCTTTGCGTTTTTACGTGTATCTGCATCTGCCAATACACGGCTGCTGCGTTCGCCAATTTTTCCCGCATTACAGTGGGTATAGGAAAGAGTCAACCCCCTTTAAAATAGTCACATTTTGTTGCTTTGCAGCCTGAAATGAAGACAGACAGTTTTTGTTTCATTCAGCTGTATTTACTCAGTGCAACATATAACATCCAAGTGAAAGATATAACACCAACATGTCAGAAAATATAAATTAATAAAAAACAATCACTGAGATGGAAAAAGGATCACCCCCTTGTGTCAGTATTTTGTTGAACCACCTTTTGCTTTAATTATAGCCTTTAGTCGATTGGGATATGTCTCTACTAATTTTGGACATCTAGACGTTGCAATATTTGACCACTCTTCTTTGCAGAACTGCTCAAATTCAGTTAAATTTGATGGTGACCGTTTGTGGACTGCTGTCTTCAAGTCATTCCACAGATTTTCAATGGGGTTTAAGTCTGGGCTCTGACTAGGCCATGCAAGGACATTCACCTTTTTCCTCCTTCAATCACTGTGTGGTCAGTTTTGCTGTGTGCTTTGGGTCATTGTCATGTTGGAAGGTAAATCTTCTTCCCATTGACAACTTTCTGGCAGAGAGCAGCAGGTTTTCCTCAAGAATTTGACAGTATTTTGCCCAATCCATTTTTTTTCTATCCTGAAAAGTGCTCCAGTCCCTGCTGCATAGAAACAACCCCATATGATGTTACCAACTCCATGCTTTACTGTACGAATGGTGTTATTAACATTTCTAATGGTGAGCTGTATTGGATTTTCGCCAGACATATCGCTTGGCGTTGAGGCCATACAATTCCATTTTAGTCTCATCTGACCGTAACACATTTTTCCACGTGGCCTTAGAATCTTCAAGCTGCGTTTTGGCAAAGCTCAGCCGTGGCCTTTCTTGAGGAGTGGCTTTTTTCCTGCAACCCTCCCATACAAGCCACATTTGTGGAGAATTTGTGATATTGTTGTCACATGCACACAATGACCACTCTTTGTCATGAATTCCTGCAACTGCTTCAGAGTTGCTGATGGCCTCTTGGTAGCCTCTGACCAGTTTCCTCCAGGCTCTTTCATCCAGTTTGGAGCAACGTCCTGACCCAGGGAGGGTCTGTGTTGTACCAAATACCTTCCACTTCTTAATAATGGACTTCATTGTGCTTCTAGGCACTGATAAAGCCTTTGAATTTGTTTTTGTATCCATCTCCTGACTTGTGACTGTCCACAACTATATCCCTTAGATATTTTGACAGTGCCTTGCCACCCATAGTTGATTGTTGTCTTCAGTTGCACAAACAAGACTTAAATGCTTCAGGAAAAGCTTGTTTCATGCTGAGTTAATCAAAATGACCACAGCTGATCACAGTTGAAAGTCAATTGGCTTTGTGTGCTTTTGAGAAGGTAAATAACTACACATGGTTGGGTTTACAAGTCATTTTTGGGAGGGGAGTGATTCTTTATCCTACTCAGTGATTCTGTTTTTTAATTTGTAATTTCTTTTTTCTGATAGTTGGTATTATATCTTTCACTTGGATGTTATGATTTGTACATAGAGCCGAATGAAACAAACTGTCTGTCCGTTTTCATTTCAGGCTGCAGAGCAACAAAATGTGATTATTTTACCCCTGTGGAGATTCTTTTCTATACCCACTGTATTTACAGACATGCATCCACACAGTCAGCTTTGTGTTGCTGGAGATGCTGCAATTCACGTGCAGATCATGCACTGCCCCTTGTTCTACCTCACCTGTTTTTATTTGTTAAATATTATTTTATTAAGTTCAATAATGATCCTTTTATAAATTGAGACTTGCAACATTGGTTATCATCGTGTCTGATCTTGTACTCTATAACCCTGCCTGAGCTGTCTTCATTTGAATGTATTGCGTTTAAATGTAAGCACCTTCTCTCCATGACAATACTTCTTATCCATCGGCCACCCAAACCTAACCCATCTTTCATCCCAGAGAATGTTCAACCTTCTGTACACTTTCCGCTAATACCATCGTACTTGGAGATATGAATATTCATGTAAACCTCTCCACCTGCTGTTTCACAGCAGAATTTCTCCAATTACTTGACTGATTTAATTTGTTGATATCCCCACTCGTACCAGGGGCCACACTCTTGACTTTGTCATTACCAACTCTGCTCATCTTAGCGATCTTATGGTGTATGATCTTGGTGTTTCTGACCACAAGGCCATCTCCATGAAGAGGTCTTCACCATCCACCCTCATGAAGCCCAAACATCAAAGTTGCTTCAGAAACCTGAAAAACATCAACCCAGAGACTATGGCATCCGACCTCCAGCATCTCCTCCTTGTAAATTGTTTCAGCCATGGACTCAGTGGACTACTACATTAACCCCCTCAGGAGCACTCTGGATCTCCACGCCCCGGTCAAAACCATCATAGTCACCTTTTCCCGATCAGCCCCCTGGTACACCAGTGAGCTACGAAAAATGAAGGCAGCTGGGCGTGCCATTGAGAGGAGATACAAAGCCACAGGTCTCACTGTGGCACCAACAGAGGCACGCTCACATTTCTATTCAAATGTCATCAGAAACAGTCCCGGAAACTCCAAACAGCTGTTTTCTACCATAAACAATCTTCTCAAACCACACATTCCCGTACCTACAGAATCTACAGAATAGGGGTGGCTCAATACCACTTTTTCATGTCCGATTCCGATACCACAACCTTTAGTATCTGCCAATATTGATACTGATACTACCATCTTTTACTCCTTAATCAAGTTTGTGGTGGTAAGTTTCCAACGCTGCTTTTTCAAAAAATGAAAACGTTAGTCTAATAATTGATGGGCCTAAATTATTTTAAAAAATGCAAAAGATTTGGGTGGTAATAATTTAAGTTGTATATCAGAAGGTAAATGTGATCTACTGTTATTCCTTTTTTAACTTTATTGTACTTAGCGTTACATACTTGTGCAGTTTGTATAATTTGATTTGCCTACTGAAAGTCTTATGTACTCAAACACATTATTTTACATTGTGTTGTTTATACAGACACTAATTGGTGATTATTTTCACAAGTAAGATTGGGCTATTAAAGCAAGAAAAGATCACTTATTTATAGGCCAGTTTGAATTTTGAAATACATGTTGAACCGCAAGTTGTTTTTGCGTACCCACTAACATCATGCGGGTACCCCACTTTGGGAATAGCCGGTTTCATCTAATCAGCACGTGGGAGGTTGGATGTTTAACATTTTTAACACAATGACTAGCTGAGTGCCCATCAATGCAGGTCTGAGTGAGGGGAGATTAAGTGTCACCTTTCTACAAAAATGATGCACGCTTTGTGAGGGTGCGTGCAATGCTGATCTTTGTTTATCATAAAACAAGATACTTGCGCGATGTATGAGGGTGCACGTTAATAGCAGGTGCATGCAAATATGGCACTACTGTAAAAATAATACAATAAAATGTGATCTGTGATGTCTATATCATTACCATTTATGGAGAAATTGAGAAATTTGGGCATTTTTCATGGTTTTTCAATAAAACCCAATATTGGGGGGGGTGTATGTTTTATTGTTTTAACCCGTATATTTCATATGTTGGGCCCTGCCGATGGCCCAGTTAAATAAGCCTCTTGAAATTAGGATGTCAATGAAGAAGTGAATATTAGCCAAGCTCCTTGTCTATCTGTATGTCCCCACATCTGGAGCTGTCTGTCTTAAGCCCTTTGATGTCTACCTCAGGGCCGATTTCCCTGCGCTGGTGGTGAAGGCCAGCGGCCTGGCTGCAGGGAAGGGCGTCGTTGTGGCCAAGGACCAGGTTGAGGCCTGTCAGGCTGTGCTGGACATAATGAAGGTAGAGTTTTTTTAAACTGATCTAATTTCAGCTTTTGCATGTTAACCGTAATAGTGAAGACTAGGGATGCCTCCGTAGGGTTAAGCTTCTGCATGTTAACCGTAATAGGGAAGACTAGGGTTGCCTCCGTAGGGTTAAGCTTCTGCATGTTAACCGTAATAGGGAAGACTAGCCTCCCATGCCTATTTATCTATACTCAATAGCCTCCCGTGCCTATTTATCTATACTCAATAGCCTCCCATGCCTATTTATCTATACTCAACTGGATTATATACGATGTAAAAAAAACACATTTAGCCAATACTTAGTACTTTAACAAATTAATTATGTGGATATTTGAAGGTGAAACCAAAATAAAAAATAGTGAAACTTGCAGATGCTTTACAATATGCACAATCTAGAAGTTGAACAGTAATTAGAAATATCTATAATTGTTAAATATCATGCAAGTCTGATGCTTTGACTAACAAATATTAGATCATAACAACATATTATTGACAGTTAATAAAATTACAACGCAGGGAATTATTGACATTAATTCATTTGTTGTAATATATTCATGTAATTCATAGGCTATAAAGTGGGCTCAGTTTCACATGATTTTATATAAAATATAGGCCATCTATTCTGCTAAATTATATGTAAATCTTTTAGATTTGTAGATGTATACATATATATAAGGTAGATATACTGTAGATATATTTAGTGGGTTGTTTGAGGGATTTGCTTGTGAATTACTATGAGAATATATTCTTTCAAGCGCTCAAACTAAAGGAATTTATTTTCCTTTTTTATTGGATCATGTGTAGTCATAATGCACTAATTCTTTCGAACCGAAAGTTGTTGAACACTAAGCCTTGATTGTTGCTCTTGTGGTGAATTAGGAGAAGATGAGATTATCACCTAAACAGATTTGACAACCGTCTACCATTTTATTTGTGTTTATTATTTTGTGTCTATTGGTTGCAGGATAAGATGTTTGGTTCTGCCGGGGAGACTGTTGTTGTGGAGGAGCTCCTGGAGGGCGAAGAAGTGTCTGTAAGTGGCTACTTATCAATTTCCTAGTCTCTTTGATCCTAGTGGAATACCAACTTTGAGTGCACACAGCAAAGTTAAATGAACTTGGTTGGCTAAAAATACAAGCTGCAGCACTCATTTGAATACTTGTAATGTAATCTAGGACCTGATTTTCCATTTGAGTAAATTTTATTACAAACTTCAGCAGGACTCTCATTTCAAAACTCTTTGGTTGAGAGCGTTTTAACTTGGTTGTTTAGCTCGTTTGTCAGTTCTTGTGATTTTCCCTGTGTGTTATGAATGAAGGGATTTACATTATTGCGTGTCTGGGACAACAGGGCTCTACACTAACCTTTTCCACTGGTGGCACTTATTGTACTGGTGTTTTCAGTTACTGTTTTCCCTAATAAACTTGTATTGCACACAGAACTATGCTTTAATTCCAAGCTTTCAAACCCAATGTTGTCTTGTGTTTATACATTCAACCCCCCCCCGTACCAAAGTTGCTAAATTGGTCATTCTTAACAAATTGTGCCATTTGTGTCCCCTTGATATAATCAAGATTAAGTTGTGAAAAAATGGGTTGATACTTATTTTTTTAAGCTTTCTTACTAAAAGAAACCCTTCTCCACTACGTCCAACAATGTTTATGCCCTCAGGGTTTATTAACTCTAAAATAATAAAATAATACTCTGACTGTAGTGCAAGCACTCTAAAATGCCATGTCCCCAGTCATAAACATCAAATTTGTTAAATTAAAAATATATTTTAATATTAAAAATCTTGAAATATGGTCTGTCCATAAGTTCACTCTCCCTCGCGTTACTCTGATAATAATCCTTCTGTACACGCCCCATGATTGTTCATTTCGTCACCTGACACTCAGGAAGTAGGATAAATTTTTGGAGGGAAAGCAACTACAAAGAACAGAGTAATTATCTTTCTTTAATCAACACTTTTTACAATGTTTTAGAGTGGCTTACTAATATGGTCAAGCATAACATGTCCCCTTGTTACTCTGATTTATATTGGAAACTTATATTTTTTAAAGATTTTGAACATAGCTAAATAAAATGCAAATAAGATCTTCTGTAGTCATGTGCTAATTTGTCCCCCCGCGTTACTGTCCCCTCCCAAATCTGATTAAAGTTCTGATGTCATAACATCCTGAGCTGGCCAATATATTTTTCTCATAGTTGAACATTTCCTTCAACAGATGAAATGAAAAAAAATGGAAAAACATATTTTTTTTGGCAAGGTTATCACCCACAAATGGCACAATTCGCTAAAAATGACCCAAATCCTCTAGAAAGCACAGATGTGCTGACCTGACTCGTCTTTTTCCTACTTATTGTGGAATTAGGTGTGGCCACCCTAGTAATTTACCTACTTCAATTCTTAGACAATGATATGAAGGCATTTATTATAAACAATATTATTTGCACTACCTTAGCACTAACCTGTTTCCTCTCTAGTTCTATTCTTGCCAAATTATTTGTTATTGGCATGCGATTGGGCTTACACTTGTGTATTTTAGCGCATAAAGCATGCACCTGAGATTAACGCGCACCCTTGTACATTTCGCAGAAATCTTGTTTTGTGTGAAACTATCAGCATTGTGCCCACCCTTACAAAGCGTGCATCATTTTTGTAGAAAGTTGACATGTAAATCTTCCCTCGCCCAGACCTGCATTGATGGACACTCAACTAGTCATTGTGTTATAAATGTTAAACACCCAACACATGTTAAACCCCCAACCCCCCTTGTGCTGATTATATAAAACCAGCTATTCCCAAAGTGGAGAACCCGCATTAATGTTAAGTTGATATCCTTTCTAGATCTCTTTCTCTGCTGTATATTTTAAATTTGGGTCTGAGTTAAGAGAATCTCTGTGAGGTGAATATGTGCCATTCCATATCAGTAGGATATAATCTATAGGCTATATATTTTCCAAAGAACGACATGATGGTGATATGGATTATTTAAAATATAGCTAATGTAACACTAGGGCTGTGCAATTAATCAGATTTTGATCGCAATTTCGATTTCAGCTCCTAACGATCACAAAATCAGTGTAATCGAGAAAAAACGATTATTTTGTTCATTGCATTTTCTAA
Organism: Umbra pygmaea; assembly: GCA_016801145.1. NCBI lineage: Eukaryota > Metazoa > Chordata > Actinopteri > Esociformes > Umbridae > Umbra > Umbra pygmaea. The sequence continues at coordinate 11,307 of JACXGM010028960.1, forward strand.
GAACTCTTATTTTTGTCTTGTGTTTGAATGACACGCACTTTTGTCCCTCCCTAAACCGAAAGTGAAACTAACTCAGTCGTCTATTAAAGACTCATTTTACAGTGTAACTCCATATCCATCGTGCGCGCAGTCACAAAAAAATAACACATGCCGTTGCATACTTTTAGCCCAAGATGTGTGCCCCATTAGCACAGTTGAGAACGACCGCTCTAGAATGTTGTTGCATGCTTTGGACAAGCGTTATAATTTGCCATCTTGCCACCGCTTTACCATAGTTGCTCTGCGTGCTTTATATGAGATGCTGTGCAGAAGTGGCGACAAAAGCAGAATATTGATCTATGGGCTACATTATTTTATATATTACAGTTGATTGCAGCAGCTCCATGAGTTTACCTCACAGCAACGCAGGTACTTTGTTTGTTAGTTAGCTTATCAGCTTTGTCTATTTGAGTCTTGTATGGGATATTTTGTGTCCTTGCAGCGTTGTTTCCTTTACTGAAACATTTTTCTTTATTAGATTGCGCATATCAGTACTGAAGCAACGAAATTGAGCAGTTAATCACGTTCTCGTTCTTGGTTTCATTAGCACAGGTGTAGTGTAGAACCATGTATTACTTATAAACAATTTTTCTACCGACTGAAGAGCCAGGCTTCGTGTTACTTCTATTCAGTAGTTTGTTTGAACTGCTGTTTGTGATTCTACAGCAGACTTATTAAGCACAGTGATCGTGCGCACATGTAAAACCTGCAGGCAAAATAGAAAATAAGATACATTTAGAAGTGTTAATTTATTTAATATAATAAATATTATTAAATTATTTGCAAATATAATTGAAAGAAATTGCTGTCTAATCAAATCCAAACATTCTAACGAACTATGTGTGCTGGTCACCCTCAACAAAGTTAAAAAAATGCACCCGCTCCTGGCGTCAGAATATTTTCACTGTTTTTTTAAATCAACATGCAAATTTCCAAAATCAATGAGTAATCGATTTAAATAATCGTGATTTCAATATTGACTAAAATAATCGTGATTATGATTTTTTCCATAATCGAGCAGCCCTATGTAACACTTGCAATTCCCACAGCCACGGTTCGTCTGAGCCCTGAGAGTTTTGAAAGTCTGGTGTCCTGTATTTGCATTAGATAATAAAGATTGAATTCATTCATTCATTCATTATAGCTTCATCAATTATTACTTTAAATGTGTCTTTGATGCTACAGGAGCAGCTTGATCCATTTAATTTAGAAAACAGCTGTTGTTGTTTGAGTATTGTGGTGGAGGAGTACTTATAATAAAATTATATTAAATTAACAACACAATTGAACAAGTCACTAATGAAAGGAGTCCTGATGGATTGTTCCAAATGCAAATCATTACAGTTTTGAGCATCTCCTGTACTGTTTCTTAAATATGTTTTCAAGCACTTCAGGCAAGAGAAAGGGCGGGTTGGCCACCATTCAAATTATGGGAGAGCTAAGCTTATTCATCGGGTTGATTGTCTTGCCTTGTCTTGCCCCAGCCTGCCGCCACTGCTACAGGCCAGTTGAATTTAGCTGGAATTCCACACAGCGTGAAATACCGGTAATAGTTTGTCTGTCCAATAAAATTATCAACTGTTTTCTAAAACATTAAATATTTGAGTGGAAATTATATAAGCTTATGTGCTGTATAAGTGAGTAGCCTATGTGATTGAACTATATCATTTTTCTTCCTTTTTTAGTTAATTGTTCTTTAGCGTTACATGTGGTAATTGTCCCGTTCGTAGTTTGATTTGCCTACTGGAGGTTTATTCTCCAGTACTCAAAAACAAACAATTATAGTTTTTCTGTTTGGATGCCAATTAGCCTATTTGGTATTTGATGTTTTGTTGATATTTATCCTGACACTAGTTGGTGATTATTTTCGCCAGTGAGACTGGACAATTCAGACATGAAAACATCACTTTAATAACATATAGGCACGTTGTAATATTGTGTTGACCTACAATAAATACATGTTGACCCACAACGTATTTTGTATCTCACTTTGGGAATAGCTGGTCTATAACAACAGTACTAACAACAATACAGAACATAAATAATGATTGGAGTTATCTTGTGTAAAAAACATTCTATACAGTGTGCAGGGGGGTTGCGCCGTTTGTAAAAATGTGCATATATATTTGCTAAAATATGGTTTGTGTCTTCACCACAATTCTTTCATGCTCTTATTAAATAAATAAATACATAGAATATATTAACTACTAATGATTTTTTCTACACTTCTAGTTCTACAGCCTTATGTAAAAGTTTAGGCACCTGTGACAATTTCCATGATTTTCATTTATAAATATTTGCGTGTTTGGATCAGCAATTTCCTTTTGATCTATCAAATAACTGTAGGACACCGTA
>JACXGM010028961.1:0-13840 GCA_016801145.1 Umbra pygmaea
TCTCTCTCTCTCTGTCTGTGTCTGATTACCATGTACAGTGTGAAAGAGGATTTGTCCCTTTTCTGATATTATCAGAGTTATAGTTATATTAAAACGTGATATTAATTAAGGGAATTCTGGGTAAACAAATAACATGACTTGTATACAAATTTATTTTGTTAAATTAACATATCAAAGGTGAAGCATGATTGGTTTCTGGTGACAACTAGAATAGCAGAGTAATAAAATGCTATTGCAGGCAGACTTGTCTGTTAGCAGAACATGGTGATGAAGTATGTCCTATACACTGACACTAGAGACTAACCCACTGTTCTGGTCTGCATAGAACAATGTGTACAAACCCTGTTTCTTTTCTCCTCCCATGCTTTCTGCAGAACCCTTGCTGTGATCAAACCAGATGCAGTCAGCAAGTTGGGGGACATCCTGCAGATGATATATGATGCCAACCTGATCTCAACCAAAGCCAAAATGACCAAGCTGACCTGGTAAGATCTCCATGACCTAGATCAGGGGTGGGCAACTATTTTTGCTTGAGGGCCACATTGAACTTTGAAACCAAGTGAAGGGCCGCCTTTTATAGTGATGCATGAAAAATAGGAAATGTTATTTCATTAAATTAACCTCGCCCCCTACACAGTTACGTGCGTATCGTACAGAAAATACATGTTTTGTTTTATAACACCGTTTCCTTGTTTGACGTCTCAGAATTTAATCACTACTGTATGTTTCAAGTCTATTTAGTGTACTAGCAGACAACAGCGCATATGGAAATTAATTTGAGTCAAAATGACATTTTTCCCCTATGTTGAGCCTTGGCTACAAGAATAAATTGAACCCAAACTTTTGTGACAATATTCATGCATGATGTCATATAGAGACAATAATTTTTAGTTAATTATTGTAAAATACTTGTAAACCACGATGAACATCACTGTAAAATCTAATTTGGCATGCCCGCAGGTCTTGAGAACCAGTATGACTAAGTTTGGGGGACATAAATTAAATACTGTATGTACCGTAGCCTACATATATTTACTATCCCTATACATAAAAAAACAGTTATCCTGAACCCCCCCCCAAAAATAACCTGTTTTAGTGCAGGTTGATGTCCTACCTCCTTGCAGAAATGTTATTTTTTCATTTTCACTCCCTGACTTCTGTCTAATGTTTTTAGTTTATCAAAATATAGTCAGTGAAAAGTACCCAACTTTGAGAGACAATATCTCCGGCTGTCATTAATCCACATGGATGAACCACTCCTCATTATTTATTTTATCAGCGGAACCCCCTCTTTCCAACCATATTGGTACCATGTTGGTATTGTGCAAGATGATGTCCTACATCATTGCAGAGTTGCTATTTTGTCATTTTCACTTCCTACTTCCTGTCTGTAATGTGTTGAGTAAAAAAGGCGAAAGTAAAAAAAAACATTACTGATTTCGAGGCGCGATAGCTCTGGCTGTGAGAAATCCGTCTCTGTCCGCCTCTCGCTGTCTGTCCGCCTCTCGCTGTCTGTCCGCCTCTCGCTGTCTGTCCGCCTCTCGCTGTCTGTCCGCCTCTCGCTGTCTGTCCGCCTCTCGCTGTCTGTCCGCCTCTCGCTGTCTGTCCGCCTCTCGCTGTCTGTCCTCCTCGCCCACTGTCCGCCTCGCTGTCTGTCTGTCTGTCTGTGTGTGTGTGTGTGTGTGTGTGTTTCTGTCTACCTCAAGGCATTTTCAATATCAAGGGCTTTCTAGACATGGGAAACAAAGCAAATGGGGTGAAAAAGCATTACTAAGTTCCTTTTGAAAGTACTAGCTAAGTCATGACGGCCTCTGATCAGAGGAAGCCCATTAAGGTAAAGGAGCGTGGGACATGGGACGGTTGTGGAGCAGTGTGATACCACAGAAAGCTGGCAATGCCATTTCTTCGGGGGGGGGTATTTTCACACGTCAGGAACATAAGGCGTGCCAGGGAACCTGCAGGGAGGTAACCTCACGGCACCAGGCACTGAAAGCAGCGTCATCATCTGATGCTGGCTCTTCCTGTAGACAGTTGTAGGTTAGTGGTCATATGTAGGATAGATGAGATCCTTACTCTGCCTGCTCCACAATGCTGGAAAAACAGACAAAAACATCTATATAGCAATACTGTATCAGCAACTACCAATGTCATTCTGATTATCATCATCAGTAGCTGGTATGGCTGTGGGGCCATCCTAATGTGCTATGCTAGTGTCAGGTTATACACAAAGCAGCAAGGCATGGAGGTAGCATGCTGCTTTTCTGTCCTGTGTCACCTTCTACACTGACACGGTCACGTCCCACTATCCACACTGCCATCCTGGTGTGCTGTGAACCAGCCACTTCAGGGCTCTACAGTGCCCCCATTTCACGAGAATTTGCTCCTAAAAATAGACATGTGAGACAAGGAAAAATGATTTACGAGCACAGTGTGCAAGTAAAAATTACAACCTACCATAATGCATTTTTCCCTCGCTTCTAATTGTTAAAAAAACTACAACTCCCACATTCCGCAAGGAGTCATGCGCCAAATGCAGTAGTCTTCTCTGACAACGTAGTGCAGTGTGGGAAAAACACTGGGAAAAAGAAAAAGTATAAATTCTGTGTTACTTGAACATTTTTCAATGCGCTCCTAAATTTCTTTTTGTGCTCCAACTGTTTTTATATTTTGGAGTACATGTACTCCTTGGGAAAAAAGTTAGCGTATAGGCCTGCACTTACAATTATTATTATTATTATTTTTAAGATGCTCATATCCAGAGTGGGAAATTAACTTTTTGTCCACTGTGGCTAATGCAGTGTTTCTCAAACTTTTTCTGCTATTCCCCACATTGGACCTAGGAAAGGGTTCCGAGCCCCACCTGTCCTCAATTGCCCCTACACAATGGTTAAAAACTAGACTTTAAGTTCTAGTGTTAAAATTAATTTGATTTACATCATATTTTAAAAACATAACCTCAAATAACAGCATTAACTTTGAAATAGAGAAAATAAAAGGTATATTATATTATCACTTTGCATGAAATAATTATGTTTATAATTTAATAATAATAATAATTCAGTGACAAAAGGAATAACCTTGTTCACTATTTTAGTGGCTACAATGAGCTTGTTTAGCAGTACTTCCTTTTCAAAACGAGGTTGTAGGCTTGATACTGCCACTCTCAAATCAATGTTAAGATGAGATCTGTATTTTGTTTTCAGTGAAGCAACAGCAGAAAATAGCATCTCACAGACATAAGATGTAGTAAAGGGAAAAAGAATGGTCAGATCTCTGTCCAAGCCAGAATCTCAGGGTCTGACCTGGAAACCTCAGCGAGTGGAGTCGCTCGTCTCAATGAATTGCTCCGCTTCTGCAGAGGATTATCGCGTATGAACCAATCATATCCGATCATAACCAATCAAAGCACGATGGAAGCATTGCCTCCTCTCACATAACTTCACCTGCGCATAACGCTGTTGGACAGGTTTACTTTATAAAAATGAGTAATTTTTACACTTTGTAATGTCACATTTTTCAATATTTGTGTTGTTTTAGTTTTGAAATATCGATTATTGTCTCATCCAGGTGTTTTGAGGAGACATGCCTCCCTTGCCAGCCCACATTCACATAATTGTTTTGATTATGATGGAAAAGGTTTAAAAATTGTGCTTGTCTAATTTTATCCTGCTATCGAGCCACAGAATGGCCATATGGCTCGCGAGCATTTTGTACAGCTATGCTCACGAGCATAGAGGTTCCCAACCGCTGTTGTAAGCAGACAGTTTGGTCACATTATGAATATGGAATTACTGATATAAACGTATTGTATTCCATTTTTCAATGAGCAGAATAATTACAACAAAAAGAAAAAAAATAGAGTCGGCAGTGTCAGAATGAGCCACCCATAGCAACGCGTCATGGCAACGGCACTGACACGTAAAAAATTAACAGAATTTTCCGACTTTTGAGCACATTGTTACTGTTTTGTACAAGTTTTCATAAAAATATTATTCAAATTCTGTTTTATGGCTTACATTTAAATGTGTCGTTTTATTTTGAGTGCATGGTCCATAAATAAAAGGAAATAATTGAGATGGGAACAAAAATGACAGAATTTCCTCCAGTTTGTTGCGCCCCACTTGGCATGTCTCTATTCCCCATTAGTGGGGCGCGCCCCATAGTTTGAGTAACGCTGGGCTAATAGATGCCCAAATTTTACCAGCCACAAATATATATTTTTACCAGCCATTTTTGCCCAATTGAAATATATAAAATAAAATGCACCAGCATTTTCTGAATTGCTTCATTTCATTCAATTTATTATTAACAATTATTTTCTTAAATCGGTAAATAACCTATGGGACAAGTTGTGAAGACAAGTCTGTCAGATTATTCATTTTCAGATGATTGCCAAATTGTGCTAATCTGTGAGCTTTTGGCTATCCTACTACCAGTACTACTTTTATTTGGCTACCTTTAGTTTGTTTGTCCAACAGTAGGCTGTTTCACATTTGAGAGGTGAAAAACATTTCTGATCTAACCCTATGCCACAATATGTGACATTTGTCATTTCACTTTCTAATACTTTTTTAAACATATCTGCAATTACTAATAAAATAATCCAGGCATTGGCTAGAAGTAGACACTTCTTCTTCAGCAATGGAACCAAATAAAACATGAAATAAAGAAACCATATTATGGTGAAATCAGATAGCTTATTAACAACAAATTCTAATTCTAAAACACACTTGTATCATCTTATTTACAAATGTCTACTAGGCAAAACCCCACTTTACCCAAAATCATTAATCTCCAGAGCAACACCCTCTTTTAATCTGCGTTCAAGCAGGTATATCTCTCTGATTGCCAATAAAGCCTGCACCTCCTTCAGCCGTCTCTCCTTACAGTTCTCTGCTGCTAATGATTGGAACATATTTTACATATTCTTAAAATTCGAATCCATTGTCCCTCTAATTACCTTTAAATTACTACTATCAAATCTACTGTCAGACCAATGTACATGTTGACTCCACCCGCTCTTTTTGACCGTTAATGCTTTTTGCACACTCTCCCTCACAGCTGTCTTTGTATGTTTTGCATACTCGATTTCTTACAGCCTCGGTCATTATGCCACCTACTCTAATGTTATTTCTGCACTGCCACTTTGTATTCTGATTAATCTACCGCTATCTCAGACCCCAGTTTTCCACTGACTGTATAGTATACTGCCACGCCACTTTACTTACCAATTATCTACCTCTATATGCTGACATTGTTGCACTACCTGTACATATTCTTCATTGTTTATTCTGAAGATCTGCACACTGTATTCCTGTTTTATTATTATAACTTTTTCTGTACTTCATTAATGTGTACTCCATGTGTATTTTTGTCCTCTGCCCCTCAGCGCTTTTATCTTGGCCAGATCTCAGTTTCAAATGAGAAACTGTTCTCAAGGTGCTAACCTGGTTAAATAAAGGTTAAAGAAATAAAAAAGAGTGAACATTTGGCAGCCTTCCATTACGTTTGTGTGTGTGTGTGGGTGCGTGTGAGCTTCTCTGGTGAAAAGAGAGCACAGTTTATCAGAATCTAATCATGAACGCAGACTCCACAAACAACCACGCCTAGGTTTTTACTGACAGTAGGCTTATTCCAATGACCAATTAGCATTCAGTGTTGTGTGAAAGACAAGTTTATTTGTTTAATTTTCACTGCTCACTTTCTCCATTCATGGATAATGACACCATGTCATCCTATCATATTCATATCAACTTCCTTATTTCCATAGCTATAAACTGATGCCACACTTTGCTATGCAGAGTCTTGTCTGTATGCTATATGCTACATTTCTGTCTGTCTGTTGATTAGTGTTGTGCAAGGTGATATACAATATAGATGTTGTTAGTGATAGTGTTGTTGGAAGAAAACCACCTGGTGCAAGACTTTGCCTGGAGGCAGGACTGTTTCACATGACATCAGACGGTGGCAGCAGTGCTGTACTACTCTCAGCCAAATCAAACAGCACATAACACATTCGCTCACTGCCTTATTGGCTGTGGCTGACTTTGATGTTGTGCCACCTGCTGAGAATATGGGCATGGAAATCACAGTAGAATGAGAACAGTGTTATTATGATTATGTCCTAAGTACTATAACAGTGGTTCAAATGTCAGAAATCTGTTGTGTGGTAGCTGGCTGTGTTGACTGAAAAAGAGAGGACAGTTTGTGGAAATTTTGATGACACCTAATATTATGTGATTATCCAAGCAAGCAAAGGGGTTATGTGACACAGAGCGCTAGCCTAGTAGAGCCTGTGATTTCTATAATATAGATAGTGTGTGTTGCCTAGTAGCTCTTGTGATTATTATAGCTTCCAGTTAAATCTCAGGAATGCCTTAAAACGGAAAATTGAGAACAGTGGAGCAAGGCCTATCAAAGATGTCCTGGATTAAATTCTCCTTAATCAGACTGGAATGATGTGAGTTCTTTTAGGGGACTCAGCCCCTGATTCACACATCTCAACAGTAAATGGTGACTTGATAAAAAGGATTAATTTATTGTGTTGGAAAGGATTATGAGCAGCCATGGCTCAAACCATTTACCATTAGAAATGACGTTGATCACACAGTCTAAATGTAAACCTGTTGACACCAGACCAAGGGTGCAGGAGCAGGGGGGACGCAGGCAATGTGGTCCCCCCCCAATAATGAGAACATTTACAAAGAATGTGTCCCCCCCCAATATCAAACTCACTCCTGCGCCCTAGCACCAGACAATAACACTGAAATTACACTGGTCAGATCAAAAAATACAGACCTGACTGAAAGTGTTGTTACCACTGGATTTTAATACATTAATGCACCATTCGCCAGAAATGTGTTGAAATTAACACATTGCATGTCTTAGGTTTGCAGTGAAACACAACAAAAAAGAACCAAATTCTTCCTCAATCTATAAAGTAATGAACAATATTATTGATACCCTTTATAAGTTACGTGAAAGAATTGTAGCGATACGTCAAGTAGATCGTTCTCTTTCAATTAGTATCACAGGTGTCCGCATCACATAATCATCCATTCAGCCAGTTTGAATGAAGGAAATTACTCACTGCTGTTTTGTGTCACTGTGTGTATCACACTGAACATGGAAAAGAGAAGGAAACCCAGAGGGTTGTCTAGAAGGTTAGAAAGAACCTCTTCTGCCACTATGGCCTATTTCTTGTGTTACCTCCCTAAACAAACCACAATTGAACACACTATATAGATTTTCCATTGTGTATTTTGACAGTAACTTTATGTAACTTTGTCATCTTTTGTCGTCTATGCTTTATCTTGTCCAGTTCACCATTGTAAATGAGAATCCGTTCTGAATCATTGTAGTTGGTTAAATAAAGGTGAAATAAAATACAATTTCTTGAATTGGAAAGAAAAGCTGATTTGATTTGATTTATTTTAATTTTGAAAATGATCAATTTATTTTGGCCACCTGTGATTTTTATGATTGTAGATTTTAGGAACAACATTAAAAACTTTCTCTGGCAGGTCCGCATGGCGTAGTGGTCGCTGCATTGCTGCAAAGTCGCTGCATTGCACATTCTATTTCATGATAGCCACGGGTTTGAGCCTGACTACACAGTCTATGTCATGATAGCCACGGGTTTGAGCCTGACTATGGTTTCTTTGACTTTCGATTTAGCATGGCCAGGATTTGGGTTAGGTAAATCAGATTATCTACCTTTCCACGGCGCTCTTCAGCAGCTCCTTGTGTCCCGATCAGGCACCTGTGGGTTCAATCGCGGAAGTATAATTGGTGAACGTAATCATCCCGTGCATGATCCGACTAAAGGCTTCAGTGTTGAGCAGTTGCGAAAAAGAATCGGCAGCTGGGCGACATGCGGTTGGATTAACCATGTGCGCGCCCTTTGCCATCCCACAGATCTGTCCAAGGAGTTGCGTAGCTGCTGACAAGGCAGGATTAGAAGGAATTGGGAGGGGAGAAGGGGGGGGTCTTTCTCTGTTTATAACATGTGGGTTCCAATCATGCACACCTGGAGCATCTGTTTTATAGGTTGCGATTATGAGAGTACACCAGCAGGATCGGCTGCTGTGTTTCTGTAGCAGGCATCTCCTGGTGAACGAGAAAATGGCCCATTCTGATTTGCCACATGACAGCCACATTACACCGAATGTCTCTCTGAAGTCGTTTCCATGTATAGTGCACAACAAAACATACGCACTTTAATCTTCTGTGGGGCTTTTAGGGCTGATTCCCAAAGGACATCCTATTCCCCGTATGCTGAACCTCTTTAATCAGCCCCATAGAGGGACCTTGATCAAGGAAATCCACGATGTGTGGAGTAGTGGGCCTGTGGGACGGCCTGTCCTGGAAATGATCCAGCGGTAATGTGGAGTCATCGCCTGACCTGATCACTCATTAACCCTGTTTGTTTATGGGCTCTTTACAGGACAGAGGCTGGCGACTTCTACACAGAACATCAGACAAAGTCTTCCTTCAAGTAAGTCCAAGCTGTGTCAATTATTTACCTGTCTTTCTATGTGAGTATAGCGGAAAAGACATGTTTCAAGGAGGCTTCAAGGACCGTCTACCAATAATCACCTTCATAAGCATTTTCCGTGATATTGATTGCAAGGACAATGTGGTGACATTTGAACAGCCTTGGCAGGAGAAATTAGTTATTTAATGATGAGTCCGGTCCATCAAATCTGTTAATCCAAATACCTGTTTTCTTTCCCTTTTTTCAAATATTACCTGAAGTTACATATTCTTTACTATCGAAGCTGAAATAGTTCAGAAGTAGTTTGTAATATACACTGAGCCAGATGTTCCAGTATATGTCGACAAAACCTAGGTTGACATTTTATTGGAGGTTTTCATGCTGTGTTTTACAGCAACCTGGTGCAGTTTATGACCTCTGGGCCTGTGGTTGCCATGGAACTGATGGGCGACGAAGCGGTCTCAGTGTGGAAAAGGATACTAGGCCCCACTGACTCAGGTGTAGCACGGAAAGAGTCCCCGCTAAGTCTTAGAGCCCAGTTTGGGACTGATGGCATCAGAAATACTGGACATGGATCTGACTCACTGGCCTCCGCAGCAAAAGTAAGACATTTATTATAGACAACAAGAAATCGCGTATTAACTAGCCCTGGGGGACACCAGCACTAACCACTGCTTTGTTTCTTTTTCTAGGAACTTGAGTTTTTTTTCCCATCCACTGCTGGCCATGGGCCTGCTAATACGGCCAGTTATACAGACTGTACCTGCTGTGTCATCAAACCTCATGCTATGTCAGAAGGTAAGACGACCTCCTTTTGCAGAAAGTAAATGCTTTTGTCTACACAGTGAGCATTTCTCTTGATATACCATGCCCTGATATGAAACATAAGGTACATTTATAATGTGTCTACATATTGAAATCTACTATATTTTCTGTACGGAAACAGTTATTACCATCTCAAAGCATCAAAAAACATTTAAATAACGGCATAAAGTAATACTTGTCTCCAGTATGTAGCTCACAGTAACTTGCCAGCTTAGTTGAACTTGTCTCATGCATTGTGTAATCTGGAGAATCCACTTGTCCAAGTTGTTTCGGTGAAATCCTTTCAGTTCACTAAACACAGATTCTTATGTAACTGCTAACACCCTTTCATTTTCACCCTGTTGTTAAACTTTGGTGGTTTTGCATCACGCAACAAGCTAGTTAGCATTGTAGCCAACCTATTTTCCCCTGATCCCTTTCTGATTAGTGTGGTGTGTTCACATGTAAACCTTTTTTTGGCCTGTAGTGGCATGATGCTGGGTTGGTATGGACGTCTCTGAGGTCCGCGTTGGCTGATAATGGAGTGTTACTGGTCAGTTGTCAGCAGCAGAGCAGCAGCAGCAGTGTTGTCTATAAACAGAGCTGTCAATAGTGCGTGCCATATGTACGAACCTCTGTGTGAGTCATTCAGCCCACAGTGTTCACCAGAGTCCCACTGAGATCAGTCTCACATTACCTTTCCTGCACCCTCACACTTGGATTTTCTCTGAAAAACAAATCACAATCGCACACGCTTTCTTAGTATCCAAAGACACCTAGGGGTAGACATAGCACCAGCATCGCTGCTTTCTCATGAATGCCATTTTAAAGCCACAAAATATCAGCCGCTGAACATAGCCCAGAATCATCCAGAATATCAGTACACAACCCAATTATCTGGGTGACCGACAAAACAACAGACACGGGTTCAGTGCCAGCGCATTGTATGTACCTGGCTTTACTTTCCCACTAAACTGACTATATCAGCTCCCAAAACAAGAAGAACATAAACAAGCTAACAGAAATAAAATTGAATTGAAGTGAATTCCCATAGGATTGGAGCCTCAATCCCAGATTCCATTTTGATTTGACTGAGACGCGGAGCTGTTGGGTTCACAGCAGCAGCCGAAGCCTCCAATAACAGTTAATAACAGGGATCCTGTGGAGAGAGAGCCCAATACGGAAGTAATTAAAGGGATTAAGCAGAAGCCATCCCGGTAATGCTGTGGGTTAGTCATGTGATCTGAGCTGGGTCTTCGTTGGTGGCATTAACCACCTGTTTCAGGCTTATGTAGCTTGCAGTGTTCTCAGGAATAAAATGGCACTTCTACCTGCCACCCAAGGTTTCCCATTGTTAGTAGTGTTTAAAACAGTCGTTAGAAAGTTACCACAGTTTACCCGTAGCCTTCGCTATTGGGACTGGTTGTTATGCAGTCGTTAGAAATTTACTGTGGTTTCCACTTTTTGCAGGTGTGTTTCTATTATGCACACCTTGGGGATTTTACGCTTTTGACTTTGCTTTAAATTACTAAAATGTAAACATCAGATTTATGTGAGCAGCTAGCACCTTACTCAGATACCCTGCGAGGTCAGCTTTTGGAACCAGCAGCCTTTTGTGTATTGGCCGGTACTGCTCGTCCCACACTGTAACAGCCAGACCCTTGTGATCATGGTCCTGTCTATCAGTGTTATCTATTTTAGTTCACAAAGCCAATAGTCATGCTGTTACAATGCATGCTGTCTACTTATATTACCTGTGCCGGGGCTTATGATTGATCTAGGTGGAGTTTAATGTTTAGCTATCGCCTTGCCTGCCAGAAACATAGTAATGCCTGCTAGCCTAAGCTGTACTGACCTAGCTGTGACTGGTTTAAAAGCGCTGGGAGGGTCCGTGCCATACAGAGCCCAGGTGAAATAGTGGCTGCCTCTCACTGGTTTATAGCCTTTGCTTAAGGTCAGGAGGGCATTCATTTTGCCCTCAGGTCACATTGGGATTTTAAATCTGGAGTGCAGCCAACTGCACAAGACAACTGTTATGTCGAAAGGACTGAAAAATAGGTCTGTTCAAAATGTTCAACTTTAATTCATCTAGTGTCACATCTCTAAGGTTGGCCTGGAGAGTTTATAATTTTTTTTTACATAAATACTAAGCACACTTTTTAGTTGATTTCCTTTGTTATTTTCTGTACAATCATAAAGATAGGCTAAATATACACTACTCAAAAAAATAAAGGGAACACTAAGATAACACATCCTAGATCTGAATGAATGAACTAATCATATGAAATACTTTCGTCTATACATAGTTGAATGTGCTGACAACACAATCGCACAAAAATTATCAATGGAAATCAAATTTATCAACCCATGGAGGTCTGGATATGGAGTCACACTCAAAATCAAAGTGGGAAACCACACTACAGGCTGATCCAACTTTGATTTGTATGGAGCGAGATATGATGTCTTAGATGTGCTCAATTGGATTCAGGTCTGGGGAATGGGCGGGCCAGTCCATTGCATTAATGCCTTCCTCTTGCAGGAACTGCTGACACACTCCAGCCAAATGAGGTGTAGCATTGTCCTGCATTAGGAGGAACCCAGGGCCAACCGCACCAGTATATGGTCTCACAAGTGGTCTGAGGATCTCATCTCGGTACCTAATGGCAGTCAGGCTACCGATGGCGAGGACATGGATGGCTGTGCGGCCCCCCAAAGAAATGCTACTCCACACCATTACTGACCCACCGCCAAACCGGTCATGCTGGAGGATGTTGCAGGCAACAGAAGGTTTTCCACGGCATCTCCAGACTCTGTCATATCTGTCACATGTGCTCAGTGTGAACCTGCTTTCATCTGTGAAGAGCACAGTGTGCCAGTGGCAAATTTGCCAATCTTGGTGTTCTCTGGCAAATGCCAAACGTCCTGCACAGTGTTGGGCTTTAAGCACAACCTCCACCTGTGGATGTCGGGCCCTCACACCACCCTCATGGTGTCTGTTTCTGACCGTTTGAGTGGACACATGCACATTTGTGGCCTGCTGGAGGTCATTTTGCAGGGCTCTGGCAGTGCTCCTCCTGCTCCTCCTTGCTCAAAGGCGGAGGTAGCGGTCTTGCTGCTGGATTGTTGCCCTTCTACGGCCTCCTCCACGTCTCCTGATGTACTGGCCTGTCTCCTGGTAGCGCCTCCATGCTCTGGATACTACGCTGACAGACACAGCAATACTTCTTGCCACAGCTTGCATTGATGTGCCATCCTGGATGAGCTGCACTACCTGAGCCACTTGTGTGGGTTGTAGACTCCGTCTCATGCTACCACTAGAGTGAAAGCACCGCCAGCATTCAAAAGTGACCAAAACATCAGCCAGGAAGCATAGGAACTGAGAAGTGGTCTGTTGTCACCACCTACTGAACCACTCCTTTATTGGGGGTGTCTTGCTAATTGCCTATAATTTCCACCTGTTGTCTGTTCCATTTGACAATCAATTTCACATGCTGTTGTGCAATCAGTGTTGCTTCCTGAGTGGAAAGTGTGATTTCACAGAAGTGTGATTGACTTGGAGTTACATTGTGTTGTTTAAGTGTTCCCTTTATTTTTTTGAGCAGTGTATAATCTGATAGGTTCAAGATCTTCAGGTTATTTGCATTACATAATCATTCTAGAATATTTAACAAATAGAGATGGTATCTCATCTAATATTTCAGGTTTCTTTATTCAACTAACAGAAGCATGTGTATTAGGTATATACTAGGTAATGTAAAGTCAGGGAGATCACCATGTACAGTGCTCAGTGGTAAATGACAGAAGTCTGGGAAAATACAATAAAATTGTCCAGCAATTCTGGTTTATTGAATGCAAAAAGTACAGAACAAAAAAACAGAATGTTTATTAATGAAGTGATTTATAATCATGGTGCATAAATGAGTACACCCCAATGAAGCTTTTAGGTATTAAACTTGGTAAAAATGCTGATTAACTGGAATTCAACAACAGACGCTTCTAACCAATATCACACATGTTGCTGAAAGATAATTAAGGGTAATATTTAACCTATACAATCTCCTCCCAGTCAAAGCTTAGAACTATGGCACCATATGGAAGAGAGATGTCAAAGGTCTTGAGAAATAGTTGAATTGCTTTACACAAAAAAAGGTCAGGGCTACAAGATAATTAGTAAGGCATTGCTAATCAGTCAGAATACAGTAACAAAAGTTATTCAAAAATTAAGGAAAGATAGACTTGTGGGAAGCAGTCTGAGACATCCAGGCCATCCACAGAAGCTAACACCTCGAGATTAGTGTTTTGTCCTAAGAATCTCTCTCTGGCGTATGTCCTTAGACCTTCAGTTCTGTTGAGGCGAGCCAGTCCAGTGTCCTATGATCAAGCTTAATTAGACCATGTTTGCCGTTTGGGGGCCGATATATGTGGTCAAAAAGCTGCATCACTTTGTGTGTCCAGACCACCTCTGCACCTATGTGTAAGGGTGACCAAGCAGACCGCATGGTATGTGTTAGGGTGACCAAGCAGACCACATGGTATGTG